>JASSUY010005765.1:0-10267 GCA_032466535.1 Forpus xanthops | reverse complement strand
CCATAACTATAAACACTGGTGTTATCAGCACTGTTCCCAAACTAAAAATCCATAACACAATACTACACCAGCTACTGTTTAAAGAAAAATGACTGCTGCTGCTGAACCCATGACAAGACAGTACAAATTTATCTATATGCATGCCACAGTGATGAAGAAAATATAAAATACAATTTTTTTCTCTGCTACAGCATCAAAGCAAATCCTTTCTAGAGCAAAATCCCCAAATTGCCTTTATTTACTGCCATAACCCAATTACCTGCCCTATCTCTTTCTCCTTTTTGTATTTTGAAGATGATCAACATTAAGGATTACCCTATGGGCTTCCTGCAACAACAAAACAAGCAAGACCAGAAACTTGGCTTTGTTTGTATTATTTGCCTGTACAAAGTTACTCAGGAATTCATGTCTCTACAGGTTTAGAGCCTCCTTAAAGTTCAGTTTTTAATACTTCATGTTTTCAGGATTTTACATCTTGGGAATGATTTAATCTTATGATACATTTTTCTTGTTGAACCCTAAGATGTTTGCTACCTCATTCCAGTGAAAGTTTTCTCTGAGACTGACATTATCTGATATTGTTGCATAGGGGGTATCTTACAAAAGTGGAACACAGCAATAATCCCCTGCAGATTTAATGCCTTTTAGATTTTCTACCTTTTTTAAACCAAGGCTTTCCTGTTTCAGCTTAGAGAAATGGTAAGGCAAAACTGGCATCGCATTTGCAGACAAAAAGCTATGATTTCATTCTTGTTCATTTCAAATGGATTAGAAAATATTGTCCAACTTGGGCACCGTGCCAAGATTGCCATTAACTTTTCCCATAAAATATGATTAAGGACCTTAACAAGCATTTAGTAATTAAATGAAGTGCTTTGGAAATTTATATGCTGTCCACAGTTTGTCATGTTCTATAAAATACTGAAGAAATTTTTATGAAAAGCAATGAAAATAAAGCACTTGAGAAACATCTGGGAGTGTTATCTGATTGGGGAGGGGGGGAGGTAGTTTTATTTGTAACAGGATATTTTGATATTTAAAATTAATGTTGTGTATAGTTGATTTTTGTTTGGTCTAAGTTAATGAATAATTGGCTGAATTAATGGAGTAATTCCTGTAATTGTATATCCCATTTTTGTGTCCATGTTGCTTCATTTTGTACCCTGAGTTGATTATTTTCCATGTACTCCATTAATGTGTGTACTGTTCTATATTTGGGTTCTGGTTTCATTTAATGCAGCTGAATTTGCTTAAATAACAGTCCAAAGAGAATGGGAGTGCTGAACAGATTCTCAGTGAAGCAGATTTTCCTGTGCCGTGGTATGAAAAAACAGTGTAGGCTTTCAGTCTGATAATGGTTCAGTGGATGGCAGGGTGGTGCTTTGTTTTTTAGCTTTGCTAACAAAGAAAAAGGTTGGACTGCTGCTGCTCAGGTAGCTTTTATGTGCTGAGGCCATTCAAAGTGATTTATGAGTAATTTTCTCTGCAAACCTCTTTTCCTTCCAATAGTCTCCAGCTTCCTCTGGCACAGTACATTCTGGATCATGCAAGAGGCTTAATGGAATAACAGAACTAGATTAGCTTTACTGTGCTTTCTCAGGGGATAAATTCGAACCTTAAATTTGGGAGAAGATGCTTTTCAAAACTGCAAAGCTATAGGAAAGAAAATCTACTGGGATTAAAGGTTCTTGGATTTCTCTTTATCAGTTTGTTTCTTCTAGATTATTGAAGAATAAAAGGCTATTCAGATCTGCAGTATACACCCTTGCCTTTCAAGTATTAACAACATGAATAGCTTCTCTCACAGATAAAACGATAAAAAAAGGTGTGAGGGCAGTTTTTATCTGTGCATGTTGTATGAATCAATGTTTTAATGACTTGGAGGGTCCAGGTGATTCTGTCATTTGAGAGTTAACATGCAAGGATGCATTCTTTCCAGTGTTCAGTGCATTTCTCTTCCTGTTTTATTGCAACTGAAATTTGGTTACCACACTCCATAGCTCCTGCCTAGGTCAGCTATGACTTTTAGTCAGGTCTGCTCCTTGTGCTCAGGCGATGGAGCTGGATCAGTGGAACCTTGAGGTTTCCACTGGAGAATCTATGTTGCTTTTTCTTTTTTTCTTGCATGTTCCTTAGTTCAGTGGGGTTTCCTTGTTTAGTTTTATTTTAACCTTGTTCAGAACTGCTGCTGTGGTAGCTGTTGCCTGGTTCTCTCTGAATGCCTCATCTAAGCAGGGAAGCCTTTTCAGTTGCCCCAGCAGGTTTTAGGAGCTTTTCAACCAGCAGAATGAATTTTGAGATCAGAGAATCACAGCATGGTTTAGTTTGGAAAGGACCTTTAAAGATCATCTGGTCCAACCCTGATGCCTTAGGTAGCGACAATTTCTGTTTTAACTAAGTGATTCTGCAGAGGCAGGGAAACTGGTTTTACCACTGTAAGATGCTTCCTCTGCCTGTGAGATGTTTAATGATAGCTCATCTGTGGTGAGCAATTAATTTGTTTATAAGGTAAAAAGAAAAAATCCTCCAGGGTTTCTGAGTTGAAGGAGGCAGAAAAGCTCTGTACTGCCTGTGTGCTCTTTCCTAAAGCTCTTCCTTTCTGGTGTTGAGTAAGAGCTTTCCTGTTCTAGGGGAGTATAGCATGGAAGCCCTCTGTTCAAAATGTTAGCCTTCTTTGTGCCACACAGAAATTAGCCAACCTTTGTCTTTTAAAAGAGCACATTGTATGGGTTCATTTTATAGAAACTTTTTTCTGGTACGGCTCATTGGTAAGTGAAAGGTTATAGAAGGAACTGGGAGAAAGTGTGTTGATGAGCTTTAGTACACAATAGGTAAACCTGATTCAGTAAGCACAGTTTCTCTATTGCATTTGTGTTCTGCAAGTATATGGCAGTTTCTTCAGCTTTTCCTTTCATGCACTAATTCATTTTCAAAGAAATTGAAAGGCAGTCATTTCATACTTGCACATAGATGCATGAGTGAAGGAATTGCAAATGCCAGTTTGCTTGAATGATGCGTATTTGCCCCTTGTAGGGTTTTTGCTTTTTTGTTTCTTTTTATATCGTGAGCTTTTGCATGTTTCCTCTCTCTGTGCTGTGGTTCATGTTTGGGATTCTGGTTTTATATTATTACAGTTAAATACAGCTAATATAAAAAAGAGTTTGTAATGCATTTACCTGAGGCGCTGTTTACGTAAGGCTAAGTTTCCCAAAGTCACTATTAAATCTATAGACAGTTGCCACAAACCTTTTCATGGTGAAAATCTCTTTCAGATCTGTTTTTTCTACTAACTAGGCATTTTTGCACTGCACTGTCAGTGGGGTGGTTTTTTGTCCCCAGAACAAAAAGTGTTTATTACTTCAAAAGAAAGAAGGATAACGCCTATTTACTCATGTCTTATTGCTTGACCCTCTCTGTGCATGAAATAAAAAAAAATATAAAAAACTAATCAAATGTAAGGAAGGTGTCAAATAGTCACATACATTTTGTTCAGGAGTTTAAGCAACTAACAGGTTTTGCTTTATTATGTTTGTTCTTTCAGGGCATTCTACCTGGATAAGTCAAACTTGCCTCCAAATTCAACATCCAAAGCAGCTTATATAGATAAGGTAAATAACAATGTTAAGTGTCTAATTAAACTTTGCATGTTACACACTGCGTGATCCTTCTCTGAGGCTTTCTTAATTGCATTGAAAAATTGAATTATTTAAGGTGGGTAGGAGGCAGGGAAAGGAGGAACTGACTTGCAGTAATTTGTCCCACTTGGGTTTTAACATTGTGCCATGTGGTTCTATATCAAAAAGGCTGGAGGGTATCAGTGTATTTGAGAAGAGGAACCATAGGTTTTGTTTGCCACTGTGCTGTCAGGGCAGTGCAATTGCTGCAGGAGCATGCAGGGGGTGGAAGGGTAGGTGGAGAGAGCAGGTGCAGGTGGAAATTCTTTGTTCTGAAAACTGGAAGTGCTGTTCGAAATGAAATACTCCTTCAGCACCCTGCTCAGATGGCTTTATTCCGAACCTCCTCATTTAGGTTTTCTTCAAATGCCTTCATCTTTCTTTAAACCTCTGTGACTGAGAGATCACAAAGGCTCTGAAAATTCATTTAATGCTCTCTCCTGTTGTTGGAGATTTAATGCCCATATTGAAGCCCAGTAGCAGAGGGGAAAGAAGTTCCTCAGGTCTTGCCTATACTGACTTGAAACGTGATTGAGCTACTGTGCTTGAGAAATACAGTGAATATCATCTGAACCCCATGACATGCTAAAATTTTATGTTGGTATCATCCAGCATGGGTGTTAAAAGGCTGATAATTTCCCTTTCTTGGATCCATGCTGGGCTGCATGGGAGGGAAGGAGGATGTCAGAGGAGGATGCCTCGTCCCTGAAAGTGTCCAAGGACTTCTTTATTAGGTGGATCATTTATATTCTGTACAGTAATGCTGAGTTTATTTTAAGTCCAGCTATGAAGTTAACTGTTCTTGGTTTGTAGTATGTTTTTGTCACTTCTGGTAACTTATTTTGTCCATGTTATTAATCAGGATTAGGAACAAGATATTTGCATAAATAAAGGACAGTGTGTCTTAATTACAAGCTGATTTTCTTGTGAGTTAATTAACTAGTTTTGGCATCCCTCGTGCATATGCTTATGGGTGTAGGTTGCCTCTTCATGGCTTCTCTTCTTTGCCAGTGCCATTAACGGAAACAGCAGTCTTGAGGTGCAGACACCTCTGTAGGCAGAACTGTGAATGAAACAGGGATGTCAAGAATTGAAAAGTTTGAAAAAGATGTCATAGGTTATGTTACAGAAGACTGCTCTGTATCTATGTTATGGAAGATGGCTGTCCCATCTGCATCTGTGATGATAATGTACTGTAAACCAGCATTTCATGTGCTTTCAGAAGCAAGTATTTAAATTTGTTTTTCTCTTCTTCTCGCAGCTGATGAGGCCTCTCAATTGCTTGGATGAACTTTACCGACTCATAGGGTCCTTTATCCGATCCAAGCGCACTGCTGCCTGTGCATACACCGCATGCAGTGCTTCCGGAGTTGGATTGCTTTCAGTGTCGTCCGAACTCTGTAGCAGACTTGGAGCTTGTCACATCATTATGTGCAACAGTGGAGTTCATCGGTATGACAGTTTCTTTTCTTCCCTTTGTTTCAGTCAATTATTCAGTCATTGCAGGTTGGAGACTGGTGCTTTTTATTTATAGATTGATCTTAACTAAGTATCTAATATCTTAGACTAAATAGCTAACACACTTGGAAGATCTGTGGTGTATTCGTATGATTAACAGAAATGCCTGATACGATTTTGCCTTGTGGAGTTGTAATGGATAGTTCCCATTCAAATCAATAAAAGACAGAAACCTTAATTGCTAAAGCACAAAAAGGAAGGTTTCCTAGGTGAGTAACACCTAGTATATTAAACTCTTAATACAGACAAGAAATTATGAAATTTGTATTTACATATATGCTAAGGGAAATTGTAATAAAGCTTGTTTCAAGAAAAAATGAAACAGGAGAGAGATGCATTTTTGCAGTTGTATCTTATGGTAATGAGCTCAGTCTATAGACTGAACAACTGGTTCTGTAGGCTGAATTATCAGATTATCAGAGCTATAATAGACTGATCTTTGTCATCAATGCTAAGAGATTTCAATAGGCAAATAGAGATACGACCATAGTGTCATTGAGCTCTCTAGTACTTAATGATACTCAACAAAGGCAGCCATATGTTCCAGCTGGGCAGATAACAATTCTTTTTGGTACATTATACCAAAAAAATGCAAAGATTACAATTAGAGAGGGGAAAAACATGCCAACAAATAAAAACCCACCATAACCAGGAAACTGATGCAAAATATCTGATCTTTTTAGAACAATTCCAAACTGTAGATTATAGGTAGCATTATGTTAAAAATAGGCTGTGTAGTTCCTGATTTATGCAAATCCTTATTTTAGCAGGTTTGGTTACCAGTACATTGTGTTAGAACAAGCATTGCTTTCATCTCATTTTAAGTAATGTCCTTTCTTTAAAAGAGCTTTGGGATGAAATGCAAAAAAGAAAAAGAGAAGCAAGCAACATAGCTGCAATGCAGATTATCAGGCTTGAAAAGCAGGGAGCTCCAGGTACAGCCAACCCAGTTAAGTTGTGTAAAAACACTGCTTGCCATTTCTTTTAACAGAATTTGCAATAGACTATTTGTATTACTCCTCTTCAGTGATATCAGCGTATATAATATGCTGTGTACTGTACTTCATTTTAGGCAATAACAGAAAAGAGCTGTATTATTTAACACTGGTCACTGTATCAGATGAAGATGGGAATAAGATGTAGCATGGACTGCCATGGAGCTGTCATTTCAGAGGACCATAAAACTATACAGCTCTGTATCTTGGTTTCATGTGTTATGTGTTCAGAAAAGACTTTGGGCTTAATTCTGCTTTTTTTTCTTTTTCTGTAAAGCTGAAAAAGATTACCTTTGGGTTTCATCATGATTTTATGGATTAAGTTCTGAATTGGCCATGAATTTGTGCCAAAAGTTCTTATAGTTTAGGAATAAAGCCAGAGCAATTTTCATAGCCCCATTGAACTACCACCCACAGTGTGTGGGTCACAAATTATTCAGAATAATTTGCTGACTGAATAAAAGGTGGTGTGCTTGATTCTGAATGTGAGCTGATCTTACCTGAAAACAACTTATTCATCAAATTTCTGCTCAGAACGAGGGCTATTTCGAAGGTATAAAGTAATAAATGTCTATTTAAGTATATTTGAAAACCACAAAATATTGGAAAACTGGCATATTGGATTTCAAGACATTTCATTATGACCAATGGGAATGGGATTTAAATGTGTTATGTGTGGGTTTCCATCTAGATGTTAAAGGATTCAATATCACCTGTTTACATAGAGCAAAGGTGCAAAACACTTTTCTCCAAAGCATGACTAGTTCTGCTTTAAAGTGAGTCCATTTGAGCTTTTGTGCAAGATACTGTTAATTCACTTGTACATTAATACTGTCTTTGTGACTACCATCTCTTCAGAGAGAGAAACATCACCTCTTGGCATTATCAGAGAAATTTTAAGATAGGCCCTCCAGGAGAAAGGAATGCATTACTTGAGATTTTATAGGTACTCACAGAGGTTTTGCCCTGAATTTCTAAAAGTTCAGAAGAAAACTCATGTATTTAGAGACTTAGAAAGGGTAATTTTTTTTTTAGAAAGGGCTATTAGGCTTTGCAGTGGTAAAAATTGAGGATTTTTTTTTTTTAACAGTTTCCTGAAGTTACTGTTGTGCATACAACTGAATGAAGAAGTTTTTTTCCTTGGAATTTGAAGTCATATAAAATGACTTTGTGTGCTGTTTTTTAACTTGCTGGCCTCCCAAGGCCACACCTCTACAGTCCCAGCACTGAGTAGGTTCTACTTTCTGGCACTCCAAAATTGCATTTGCCTTGCTAGAAAGCTTGTTTTGACTGTAGCCACTAGGCTTGCTAGGTGAATTTTGTTCCCAACATTTCTACTGCTAAATTCTGATGGAGTTTTGTAAACCTACACCCCTTGCTCCTCTGCAGACTGAAACTGTCTTGCAGCACCATGAAATCCTGGGATGAAGACAGAAGAAGGATGAGTAAGATGCTTGATGTGATCGAGTCCTATAGACATACATGATTTTGCTTGTTGCCTGCAATCTTGTAGGCTTCTTTCTTCTGTTTTTTAAATACTATTTAATCAGGGCAGAAGATCTTGGGAAATAGTGCTCTTTAAGTTGTAAGTTTGTTCCTTAGAGTTCAAGCTACTGATTTTCAGTAAAAGAGGGTATTTATCTCTGGCTGTATTCAGCAGTTTATTTGTCCTCCCGTATTCTTAGGGACTAACTGCTGTGAAGTGCTTGATTTCGATCAGCTGCAGAAATCCATATTTTGGAGGCCTAGACCAATTACTCATAACTGTTTTTTAACACTATGCTATGGATATTAAACGAGTTGAAAACTGGTATTATCTACAGTTGCTACTAGGCAAGCTGATGGGGGAAAGATGTAAATTGTCCTTGCAGGTTAATCTTTAAAGTATATTCTTCACTTTTCACTCTTGCCAGCTTGAAAATGAAGAATAACCAACTCAGGGTAAGGTTTCTGTATGCTTCCTTTAATAAAAGCCCTCATTTTGCCCAAATTTCTGCAATTGGTCTGTAATGGGGGAGGAGTACAGAGTGCTCTGCTGGTCAGCATCTTTCTTTTGTTCCTGGGAAGTGAGAATTGTGCAAACCATATAATCTGTCAGAATTTGGATATATTTAATAGACTTTAACCAAAAATACACATATGAACCTTCTCTCACTCAATTTATGTTTCTTAGAGAACTGACTTGCACAGCCCTTGCTATGTTTTCTCAAGTATTTTATATATATATTTATTTACTGATATAAAATAGAATGTATATAATATTTATAATGGTTCTATTGAGGGTGGTCTGTCACCCCTCCTTCTAGCCAGAACCAAATCCCAGATAGCCTGAGAGGGAGGTGCTGGGTGGCAGTCCAATGGGGAAGGGGCCAAGAACTATGAAAGAGCAGCTTTGTCTGCACTGATAGTGATTGCTGATCTCTAGATCGGCAGTGTTTTGGTTTCTGACTTCACTGTGATCCAGATAAAATTGCTTTTTACACTGCACTAGGTTAAAACAGCTTGACCGAGTTCATATTTCCATCCCAGTATCCAAGATAATGCTGGGGATTTTGAATTGCTGGTGATTGCTTTGCTTTGATTTTTATTATGACAATATGTTTACCAATTTACATTAGCGCCTGAAACCCTATATCTATTTCAGACAGCTGTTCTTTTCAAATGTATTTCAGTCACTAGAAAATCAAGGTTGGGTGAAAGTCCCTTTAAGGTTAAGTCCCTTTATCCTTCACTGTCCTAAGTGATGTGCAAATACTGCAAACTCCCCTTGGATTATCATAAATGAATATGCCTTGTCAATCAACATCAGGAAGAGAGCACTAAATTAGTCCAAGAAATCAATAGTTTGCATTTCTATTTTCCCTTTTTTATCCTCCATAATTATGTTTCTGCCTGCCAGTCAGCTGTCACCCTGTAAACAATGCTCTGGTTTTTTTTACTTGTATTTGTTCTGTTTGAAGTTGTAGTCACTCTGTACAGATGTAGGTGATGAAAGGCACTTCTAAATTTTATTGAATCATGATGTTAGCTCCTGCTTGAGGGAGACTGCACTGCACAGACATGTCCTAGTCTCTTTCCATGCCAAAATGAAATCAGGTGCAGCAGCTGCAGAAGTCTATTCAGGGACCACAGGCCTTACAGGCTCAAAGGAATCATTTAAAGCATCCAAATGAAACAAATCCCAAGTTTATTTAAAATTTTGCATTTCCTGGAGGATCAAGAGAAAAGAAGTATTCTGTGAATAATAATAATAATGAAAAATCACTGTCTTATTTTCTTTTCTGAATTTTAATTTCCCCTCTAGAAATTCTCTCCTTAGTGTTACCATCTTTCAAGCAGTGGGGTTCTGGCTAGCAGGCACTCAGCTGAATGATAAGGCAGGTTTTGCCAAGGGTTGATTATGCTGTCTCCTGTAGCTGGCACAGCTCCTGCAGTCCAGCTAAACCTGCTCCATCTTCCACATAGCAAAGCAGAGTAATTCCATAAGCTGTCTGTCACGGCCAGCTGCCTTTCTGTGAATCAAATTAAACAAGGTGAAGTACTCTGAATTTACATTTTAGACATTCTGTTACAGGAATTCTTCCTTTTAGATTATTTTAGAAAATTTTCTGTAGAAATTTTGTCCTGAGCTCAATGACTGTATGTTACAAAACAAAAGTCTCCTTGAAGTTTTGCAGCTACATTTACGCTGGCATATTAGCTCCACAGTAAGAAGGCTTCCTGGGATCGATGAGACTACTTTCAGGAGACAGGTCAGCACAGGATGAAAGACTAATCCTTGCTCCTTTCCAACCATCTGGTCTAAACTGTGCTTTTAGTCCTTCTACCTTCCCATTTAGTCAAGATTCCCTTCTGGTTTTTTAAATGGCAGTTTTATATCTGTCTATAATTAGTGTATTTTTCTGATAATTTACCTACTAAGGCACAAACATTTCTTTTTCGTAAAATAATTTAGGATAGAGTATTTCCTTCTGTACTGCTTCCTGTTTGGAAACAATTATGTGACTGTGTCATGGGTTCAGCAGCAGCAGTCATTTTTCTTTAAGCAGTAGCTGGTGTAGCACTGTGTTTTGGATTTTT
>JASSUY010005764.1:0-80175 GCA_032466535.1 Forpus xanthops | reverse complement strand
GAGCAGGATCACCTCCCTCGATCTGCTGGTCACACTCCTTTTGATGCAGCCCAGGATACGGTTGGCTTTCTGGGCTGTAAGCTCACACTGCCGACTCATGTTCAGCCTCTCATCGACCAACACCCCCGAAGTCCTTCTCAGGGCTGCTCTGAATCTCTTCTCTGCCCAGCCTGGAGCTGTGCCTGTGATTGCTCTGAGCCAAGTGCAGGACCTTGCACTTGTCATGGTTAAACTTCATGAAATTGGCATCAGCCCACCTCACAAGTGTGTCAAGGTCCCTCTGGATGACATTCCTTCCCTCCAGCATATCAACTGAACCACAGAGCTTGGTGTCATCAGCAAACTTGCTGAGGGCGTACTCAATCCCACTAAGGCAACTAGCTCAGCTTTTAGTGACTCTATCGGACATTTATGCTAGAACAAATTAATTCTGCCTGAGATGTCAGCAGTAATCTGCAGCTATCAAAAGAATAGTAACGTCTGCGATCTGCATCATGTTTCTACACCCCTCAGCAGCTGGAACATTGAGAATAAGTGCATCAGGATGCATTAACAAGGATTAGCAAGGAATCAGCTTCAGCCACAGTATTTTAATGGTCTAATATAAGGATGAGATGTTATTGGCTAAATTTTGCCTTCACTTACATCTGTAAATACATGTGGTTTCTTGAAAGAGAGCAGAAAGCAGCCTTGTCTTGTAAATATTTGGAGTATATGTTATACCATATGACAGTAATTCATGTGTGACTCGCCAGTTGTCCTTTTGAGTAGGTGATTTTGCAGATGATGAGAGCAGTCCCTTGTCATTAGAGTTACAAAGAAAAGGACTTGTGGTATTCTACACTAACAACTCTAAACCACAGCAGCCAGACAGATTGCAAGGGTGTGGATATATTTAAATCAACTATACTTGTAGGAGAGGATATCTCTTTTTCCTCATGCACCATGCAGATCATTAAAGGCTTTATATCGTCACTTAATCTGACACCAAAGTAAGTCAAACCCAACAACTCAACTGCGATGATTAACTTCTGGTTTACTTATTTTTTTCAGCAGAGGGAGCTTGAGTCTACAGCAAAGAGTCTTCACCACCTTTTACACATATTCCCCAGCCTGTCATCATTAGCACACCTCAATGCCACGGATATTTGCGGGTAAATGAGGAGAGGAATCATGGCACTTGGAAACAGCTCTGAAAAGCTGCCCTGCCTTCTGGATCAGAAGATCATTGGCCAATTTGACATGTACTCAAAGCACCCAACCCACAGCCCTTTTCCAAAAGGACTTTATGTAGGGTTCAAGCCAAAGAGCAATCTGAGATGGGGGTGAGACTGTGTGAAAACTGATCTTAGGCTTGGTCAAATCAGCACACAGTGAAAACAGTGTAAATTTAAGTAGCTGGAGAATTAATCCAGATTTTACCAGCGATGGGATTAAGTATCCTTGTTGCCACTCAGTGCCATCCCTTGAAGGTTGGGGCCAAAAGTCATTCATGGAGCGGGAGGAGGGTCACTAGCCATGTTGAGAAAAGTGGCACAGGGAATCAACTGGAAATCAGGTTTCTTAGAAAGCTTTTCTCACTACAGGTTAGCACAGCAGAAGATTGTTTTATCAGGCATCTGCAAATTGTTTGCATTGTCCTGGGGAAGCAGGGAGAGAGGCTGCCACTGCCAGTGCCATGGGAATATTCACCCTGTTACGAGCCCACTGGCTGGCACTAATCACAGCTCCAGCTACCCCGGCCTGTAGTCTTTAACAAAAAGATTTCTGCTTCAACCAATGCAAATAAAACACAGAGTTCCCCAAGCAGCTCTGATCAAAGTCATGCTGTTCATTGGATTTCAGGGTCCCTGGGAGAATGGTTCAAAGTCATGCCTTGCAGTGGTCAGTAGCTGAGCAAGGCACTTGCATATTGCCATTTCAGTGTGAAAACACTGGCCTGAACATTTTAATGTTTAGAAACATAACAGGACGCAATTAGTACTTGTAACTTGTTCTGAGATAGCTGAGGATGGGAACACATTTCAGAATAGAAAGTTAAGCATGCAGGTATTAAAATTACTGCACTAAGAATGTATGTTGAAAGAATTAGAAACAAACCCCTTAAGACTGACGTCTTAAACCTTTTCCTATGCACTACAGTAGTTATCTCATTTTATTCCTCTAACAGGCCATGATCCATGGGAAAATACTTCTATAAAACAGCCATTAACTAATTAATAACTTTCTGGTTTGAGCTGCCTGCTTATAATCCATCTTTTCCCACATATTCAAGTAAGTTAAAGTGTATAATTGTAACCTCATAACCACTTGATGGGCAGATGATCTGTTGTGATGGAAGAGGCCTTGAAGAAGTGCCTGCTACCCACTTATTTTCAAGGTAAATGAAGCAAACTTCAAATCAAGGACGCCATTAAAGCTTGCCCCTATAAAGCGAGGGTCTAGTTCAGGGCTGTCTGATTGAGTATGCATTGGATCAGGCCCAAATTGCAATTGGTTTGCATATTTCCCAAAGAAATGACAGTACATAAAACACCCATGAATGCAAATAAGTTGTGTTTTTTATTTGTATAATTTAACAGAGGGTGGCTTAAAAATTAATGCACACAATAGGATTATACAATATTCTCAGGGGTTCAAACAGGTTGCTGTCCACCCAAGGGAAGGCCAAACTAGTGATTAAAGCTTAACCTCCAGGGAGGAGGAAATCACAGTTGTATTCCCCAAATGGGCGCATATTTGTGAAGTCACCAAACTTTTCACACCTCTGTTCTCCAAACTTGGACAGAGCCTATTTACGCAGCTTCACCAGCCCATCCACATTTGTATGTTGATAGCAGAGCAGCGAGAGATGGTTCTATATATGCATTTATATTTGTGCCATGAAAAAGCAATGCCCAGTTCACATGTGTCTTTGCTTGTAATATATATTTTTTACCCCATCTATGCCTTGCTTTTCCTTCCCTCACCACTCTCTTTTCATAAGCCTTCCCAGTTATCATTCCCAAGAACATCTGAAAAAAAAGGGATGCCATCACCCTACAGCTCCCCCTTCTCTGAGTCTCTTGAGAAGCTCTGTGTCGTATTCTCAGTGTTTTATGTATTTACACCAACAGAGGAGGCCTGGGATGTGGGCTTTTTCGTTTATATGAGTCTCACCGCCACAGGGGGTATTTAACTTTCTGCCCTGGTTGCTGTAATTCTCTCTCCAGTGGATATACAGTTCAGATCAGGTTCCTATTGCTGTGATGACAGGCATTCAGCAGGCACTGTAATTGCAGAGTTAAAACAGCTCATTTTCTTACTGGCAAGCTGTAGTTAAAGAGGTGCTAGGAGGCAGCCTGGCTGTCTGCAGAGGAACTGATCAAAGCACTGAAAGGCATCTGGCTTGTCTCTGTTTTCTTTCACCACCCCCCTTGCTGATGGAGGGGAAAAAAGAGAGAAGGAAAAAAAAAAGAATGAAAAAAAATGAGGAAAGTATAGAAGGAAAAAAACTATTAAAAATGAATTTATGAAAATTAATACTTGTACCTTTCCTAAGGGGAAAAGGCAATGTCTTATGAAAGACACTAAACACACTTGGGTTAGGTCTACTTTTTTTAACTCTCTGTATTTTTAATGAGAATATTGGGGCTTGTGAATGTTCATTTGTGTCTATTTCTATTAGTTCTTCCAATAAGGTAGCTAAACTGCTGGCTAGCACTTCTCACACTGCAGAGAGCGAACTTTCCCCATCTCTGTATCAGTGTCATCCTTCTCTATCAAACCCAGCATTTTCTCCTTCTGACCTCTACCTTTCCATGAAGGACATATGGCTTTAGCCACAATGCGATGGACAGTGGGATTCTGTACCCCAGACTAACTGTAAAAGTTCAACTGAAACGCATTTTTGCTTTATTTTTATTTGTTCTAATTCGGTCCAATTCTTCCTGTCATAAATTCCAGCAAATCACAGAGGAAAAGGTAAATAGACTTGACAAACCACTTGAGATGTTTTTATGAAGGGTAAAAGAAGGGAAAAATCTCCAACAGCAGAGGAAGACATCTGTCAAACAAATTGAGATGAACGATCCAAAAGCCACTGAGAAGTCAATCAAAATCGTTCTTCCAATGAGATAAAGAAGCCCCCAGGCAATGAATGGCTCCATTGACAAATAAAGAGATATTGCATCTTAGGGAAAAGCACAATTCATGTGAAAATTGCTGAAATATGGGAATCACCTTCTGTGAACCAAAGGGATAAAAGGCGATCAGGACAGACAGAACTAGCAGCTCTGCAAAGTCCCTGCCTTACAGGGACTCTGAAGGAAAAGAAATGGAACATGATCCAATGCATACTATTTGACAACATTTTTCAACCAGGTTTCTAGGCTGGTATGGTGTAAACGCAGAGGGATTTCTGCTGTCTCTTCTGAGACTTCAGTCATCAGAAACTCATCAGGGAGAGGGTTTGTTCTCGCTTTTGCTCCCCTCGCACTTCATTTTTTCATTCACTATCTCTTGATGGTGACACCATCGACTTCCCACGGACAAAAGAGAAGTTCAGAGTCTTTGAAAGAAGAAAACAAACTCAGTAACTCAACAAGGAGCCTAGACAGGCAATGTTGCAAATTAAGTTGAAAGAGGCCCAGTTACTGCACCATTATTTGATTTCCCCTTCTCTAATCCCTTGCTTGTAATTAGCATAATTTATTAACATATTAGAGCCATGCATGTGAACCCTCTTTATAGTTGCTGAGTGCTCCCTGAGGCTGCCTAGTGAAAGCTTTTCCCCACTGTTTAATAATATGTTGCATAAGGAAAACCAGCTTCTGATATAATTTAAATTATGACTTTCCTTTCTGCTTCTGAACACTCATTTCCTTTAAATGAGGTTAATTTCCTTAAATAATGAAAATCGTCCAATTTTAGCCTTCCATTCATTAGACCCCCTTAGTTCAACATGAAAAAGTCACATGCTAAGAGGGAAAAGAAGAAAAAAGAAAAATAAAAAAATCCCATTCAACTTCAAACGTAACAATCCTGAGAGGAGGATTCCTGTGATCCTGTCTCCTTTCTCTCCTTTCTGGACTGAGAAGGGCACAAAGCAGACTGTCAGGAGATAAAGATGGACAAGACACTTTACATCAAACTAGTTTTGCCCATCCAGCACATAAGGTCCTCTCAGTGCTAAGGACATTTTCAAAGTTGCAACGTGCAATGCTCCTCTGAGGGATCACAGGGTAATTTCATGGGCCAACAGCCAAACAATTTCTTCTATTCCCCCAGATAGTTTCCTTTCTTTCCATCAACCCACTGCCTATACTTTGGGGAGGATGGGCAAATAAGGCCCTGATTATCAGTCTGATGCAAGTCCATCTCTGGGCACAGGACACGGCTGTGGCCACAGGATTGCATCTACTTGACAGCTTGAACAAACCTTTACCTTCACTTCTTGCTCTCCTAAACTAAACTTACTGTTCACATTGCTCATGAATGAGCCACTTTCACTCTTTGCTGTTTTTTTCTTCTGTTCTTCTTCCAGTTCTTCTACAGCTCCGCAGTGCTGTGATAACAAAAACCAAGAGTATTTTCAAGAGACAATTTGAAATGTTGAATTGTGGAATTTCCTTCTAGCTCCTCCACATTCTGTGCAGAAATATAAATGCATTTTCTGCTTGAATGCTGGCTCAGGAGTTAGCTAGCCTTAAGTCCATGGCCAAACACTAGCTAAGCAGAAGACATGCTCAGGAAAGGCAAAACCAGTGCAGTAGTTTTTGAAGTACTAGCCAAATTTGGTTTTTTGCTTTTTCTCTGACTGCTTGTGTGATGTTTAGCTCACCCAGTATGTAAGTGCTTGACTCTAGCTGAGTTCAACGTGATTTAGCTGCTAATACCTTTGAGGATTTAGGCCTCTGTTATATTCCAATAAATAGGGAATAAAGTAATTTCTGCACCTTAAAGAACAGCTGTGAGCTATTAAAGTTTGTAGCTGTGTATTCTAGGTAGATAATACCTCCTCCTGTCATTGTAGTGAGCATAGCCTAGCCACAGATGGCATTTTTAGCTATGGAGTGACGCATAATAGTAGCATCATTCATGTTGATGATAATTTAAATGCAGTATTAACCATGTCAACAAAAAGGGCACCCTGCTTTTTTTAAGAAACAAGTACCTAACGCAAGAAAGCCTCCTGCGTCCTCCCACTGAAAGGCATTATAAACACACCAGTTTGGAAACAATAAGAACTGAAAGAAACTGAAGAGATCCATGTGCTCGCTGCTCTGCAGGCAGCTCTGTGCTGGACACCTGTCAGACACCAGTGGTGCACTAGGATGCACAAGGTTCCATTAAAGCAGTAAATAATGATGAAAGCTGGACAACGTTCTGCTGAGTTTGGGGCAAAATTTTGGGTCAAAGTTTAAGTTTTCAGCCCCAGTTAACCTTTCTCTAAGGAAAAACGAACCTTAATAACATAAAATGGCAAGAAAATTATGTTAATTTGCAGAGTAAATTTTTTTCAGGACCTCAAAGAAGTAAGTGAATGTTGTTGTTGTTATTACTTGGGTTTTATCACTGGGGAAGCCCAAGGACAATTAAATTAACTTGCTGGAGATCACAATGCCAGAGATACAAGGAAAAGACATGTTTCCTGACTGTTGCTGGAGACGTATTGACTTGGGAATTTTACGGGGTGCTTTTCATGAGAAAATGTCTGTTTCCTGAAACTAAAATTCCTGTGGAAAGGAATAACCTGTCTGACCAGGAATAATTCTTTCTATTAGTTAGGAGGTTTATCGCAAATGTGAGTTACAGAGGTACAGACAGAAGGATTTGTATTTGTCTTCTCTTCCCACTCCAAGTAAATACCACCAGGCCCCAGGCTCCTTGGGGTAGCAGGACTTACATAGCTTCATGACAGCATGGAACAGGAAAACAAGTTCCCACCCCACTCACTGTTTTTTGACTCACAGCACTTGACTAAACCGTAGTCTGTGTTCCCCTCTTCTCTCTTCTGAGCCTGATTTACTGCAGTATTTATCTGATTTAGGGTTGCTTTTCTTTTATGCTCTCCTCAGGAGCACCAGTGTCTGGGATGTTGCAACATATATAAAGCTTTTGGGTGTATTTATGTGTATTGAAATGTACTTTTCATGGTACAGCTGCACACACCCTTTCCACTATTCAGCCTCCTCTCCTCCCACTTAAAAACAAACCTTTTGAAAGCAGAAGGGAAGAATAATTAAAAAAAATTGTAATGTGCCTCAGGTAATGACATGATTGAAACATCACCATTTTGTCTGGAGGGTCACAGGATGGCTTTATGAGAAAGCTTTAAAGCTGCTAACTGTAAAGAACCTTTGATATTCCACCTTTTGTTGTTGCTAGCATATTCTGCTTCCTGACTTCTGGAAACAAAGCCTGTTTCAAGGGCCCTGTCACTTCAACAAATTTGGTGCCAAACATATTATGCCATGGGGCAGTTTGACAATCTGAGAAGATTAATTGAGTATACGCATTTGAGATCTTCCAAGCCTTTTAAGTAATTTAGATACTTAATGTGAAGTAGACATCATGGCCCCTTAATCAGCTTTAGGAAAGCAATGCTTGATCTTACGTATTTCATCTAGATGTGGTGTGGTCCCTGTGTGGTTATCTGGGTTTTGGCAAAAAAAGGTTATTCTAATGGTGGCTTGTGTTTCATCAAAACAGCTAGAAACTAAAAGGAAAAACTAACTGATATACTGCAAAGTACTTACAGTAACATTAGCAGTATACCTGATCAGACAATATAATTTCCCCACTCTTTAAAATATAAAATAGTCACTCAGAACTAGGAATGGAGACTTCTATAGCTATGACTATATGTAAGTCTTCTTCACTGTTTTTAGAGAACCAAGAAAGCATTGCAACTATTCCTCACTTAACAGTTCTTACCACATCATTTTCTTACTAGTCCTCTTTCACAGAGATCGCAGAATTATAGAATCACAGACTGGTTGATTGGAAGGGACCTTAAAGATCATACAGTTCCAACCCACTGCCATGGGCAGGGACACCTTCCACTAGACCAGGCTGCTCATGAACTAACATTTTCTATAAATATGTCAGTTTCCAGAATTTCTTTAATCTTGGACGCAGGAATAGTTCTCTGTTGGTTTGTTTCTAATAGGCTTTGAAACTATTTGATACGTAGTTGTTCATGGTCAAATGTAAAGTTATTTCTAGCTATACATGGTAAACCAAAAATGTAAAAACAAAACTCAAACTTAAAATTCAGGGGGGCCTAAGCTCTGCTCAAGTAGCTGTAAGGTGATTCTCAGAGTCCATTTTCCAGGTATGCTTCACGCAAGAGCAACTCACAGAAATGTTTGCAAGAAAGAAATAAAATGGATTGTGAGTGTAATTGAAAAGAATGTGATGATTTTACTTGAAAATACATTAATGAGTACTTTCTAAAATCATATTGACATTTATACTTGTACAAGAGTGTATTTGAGGAAAACATCTGGGTACTTTGTAAGATGCAAGATCTTTGCAAAAGATCTAGAGATTTGCACTCTAGCCAAAATCAAATGGAGACAAATGAAAATTGAATGGTGCTAGCCAAATAAAGCCAAGTCAAACCATAGACACTACCGGGACCTGTCCATCACAGGCTTCTGGCGAAGATTCTTAGCAACTAAAAATGTTTCCACCATTGCCTTTGCAAAGCGAATGGTCTGGACCTTAGAAAGTGCTGTTTCTTGTGAAAATCAATGGAAATACTTAGTCTTTGGGACCTGGCGGAAAGTTACCCCTGCTGAATTTGTCCAGAACCTGTACGACTTTGCCTAGAAATTGTCTTCGCCAGCTACCAAAGAAGATAAATAGGAAGCTGAGTCTTTTATGGTACCAATGCTGTGTTTTGGGGTGTTTTTTTGTGTTATCAATGCTGTGATACTACTGCTGTCTTTGTGATACCAATGATACAGCATTCTTCTGCCATATTAGAAGAATAGACAGCACTTATTATACATTGTATTTATGTCTGCAACCTGGGAAAAAGGGTGCCCTACCCCTTTCTCTTCTTTTCCTGGACCCACCCAAACTCCTGGAGGCTATCTTCTGTAAAAGAGGGATGTACTGGCAACTTACAGAACACATTAATTTCATTTTATGCATTTTATTGTCAAATGCACTTAGCAGAGATGAATGTAAAGCATCTGATAGAACTGGTAACTAGGTTATAGGTGGAATACCGATTTTTGACCACCTGGAAGTGATTTTGTCTGGTTTTAAATGCTAATTTTGTGTCTTCTGGACAGGTTTGTACTCGAGCCATAGAATTTAGACTTCCTTTTAACCCTGGAAGACAATGACAACTCGTTCTAAGGCATCAGTGGGGCCCTTGGGACAGCCTACAAGCTGTCATAAATATTGCCTCTGTTCATAGTATCCAAGAAGAGTGTCCACAGGCTTACAGAAGCATAGATGAAGGATATGAATTTTGATGCAGATCATCTCAAATAGTTTTATCTTTCACAGCGGTGCCTGTGCCAAGGATTCACCTGCTGAGACTGTTGTGACAGAGAACTGTAAGACCACAGAAGTGTTCTCAGAGGTCACAGTGCTCAGGCTGTGAATTTTCCAGGACCACCATCACCTATATGTTTCTATCCACAAGAGAACACACAGCATGGGAAGGAATTATGATCAGGAATGTTCCTAAAGGATATGTAAAAAATCAACTTTGTTAATTTAGGAACAATTGAGAATGTGTTGGGCTGAACCCTGGCTGGACACCAGTTGCCTACCAGAACCTCTTTCTTGCTCCCCTCCTCAGCTGGACAGAGGAGAGAAAATACAATGAAAGGCTTGTGTGTCAAAACAGGACAGGGAGAGATCATTCACCAATTACTGTCATGCTCAAAATAGACTCAACTTGGGGAAATTCAATTTATTAGTAATCAAATCCGAGTCAGATAATGAGAAATATATCCATGTATTCCCTCCCATCGTCCCAGACTTTACTCCAAATTTTTTCTACCTCCTTCCTGCCGGCAGCACAGAGGACAGGGAATGGGGGTTGTGCTCAGTTCATCACATATCGTCTCTCTTCTCCTTCCTCCTCAGGGGAAGGATTCCATAAACTCTTCTCCTGCTCCACCGTGGGGTCTCCCCTGTGGGAGACAGTTTTCCACAGTCTCTGTGTTTCTCTCACAGATTTTCACTCCTGTCTCTGGCTGCCATTGTGCAAGTTGTCTCCTCCCATTCCTCCTCCTTCTTAAATATGCTATCCTGGAGGCACTGCCACTGTCAATGATGGGGCAGCGTTGACCACTGATGGGGCAGTCTTGGAGCTGGCTGGCATTTGCTCTATCATACATAGGGGAAGCTTCTAGCAGTTT
Source organism: Forpus xanthops (assembly GCA_032466535.1). Taxonomy (NCBI): domain Eukaryota; kingdom Metazoa; phylum Chordata; class Aves; order Psittaciformes; family Psittacidae; genus Forpus; species Forpus xanthops. The sequence goes on along the minus strand of JASSUY010005764.1, from coordinate 69,805 downwards.
TCTTGCCCCACTACTAAACCCTGCTGTGAAAACCCAATACAGAGAAAAACTGCAATAATAAATGCACTTGTTACTGATTAACATATTGTTAGAACTTTCAGCAGAGAGGTCCTTTGGGTGCTTTATTCATTGCTTTACCCAGTATGCTCCATATAGTCAATGTTTACCCTCTGAGCTCTGCCGTAACTATGATATTAAGAAAGGAGGGAAAGAAACTAAATGCTACAGAAAAAAAAAGTGGTCTGAAGTACAGCTGTAGCTAGTTCCAGTTGTAGCAACAGGGTGGTGGGTTTTCAAATTTTAATCTCCCAAAAGAATCTGCATCGAATTCTTCAGCCTGGATGTCAAAAGGGATTTTAGTAATGGAATAGGACAACTCAGATTGTAAAGTCTTCTGGGCAAAGACCTTCTGATATTTACCTGGACGCATCTCTGGAATATGTGTCTATGAATGTGCTTCAAAGCCACACGGGGCTAAAAATACATAATAGTGACTATAAAATCATTTTATACTTTTTTGTCTTTTATCATATCACTAACAGCAAAGATAACACACTCTGCACAAGAGGCAATTCGGATTGATAATGTAGCAGGCAGCATGCTTAACTTTCCCACTGTACAAATAAGTAAGCAGATTACATATGTTTTTGAGCAGAGTGTATGGCCATAACACAAAAACTCTCTCAGGAATGTTCTCTGGGATTTGTCATTCTGTGGTATTTAGATACAAAAGTACGTGTGAATTAGAAATACAGTCTGGGCAACCTCAGAGTTTCAGGATGTCTATTGCTAGTAACAAGTTGAAATACAGTTGTATAAGTTGTTTGAGAAAATGTGATGGGAATCCCTAGCAATAAAAAGCATGTGATGATAATGATGAAGATAAAGTACAACTTTCAGCACTGCTTCTTTATCATTCTCCAAGCCATAAGAGAGCATTTAGAAGGACCTTCCAGCATCAGCCCAGCAGCACAAGCCGTTGCTCTGCAAAATGGGGCTGCACACTCCAAGATTTTGCCAGGCACAGAGGTGAGGCTGACTGCTCTGTAGTTCCCCAACTCATCCATTTTCCCCTTCTTGAAATTGGGGGTTATATTTCCCTTTTTCCAGACATCAAGAACTTCACCTGACTGCCATAATTTTTCAAATATGATGGACAGTGGCTTAGCAACTTCATCTGCCAGCTCCTGCAGGACCCGTGGATGGATTTCATCATGTCCCACGGACTTGTATACATTCAGGTTCCTAAGATGATCTCTATCCAGATCCTCTCCTACAGTGAGCCCAGGGCCTCCATTATTACTGTCCCTGTGTCTGCCCTCTAGGACTTGTGTGGTATGATCAGAACATTGTCCAGTGAAGACTGAGGCAGAGAAGTCATTAAGAACCTCAGCCTTCTCCAAATCCAGAGTAACCAGTTCTCCGATAGCTTCTGAAGAGGGCCCATGTTGTCCCTAGCCTGTCTTTTATTTGCAATGTACCTATAGAATCCCTTCCTGTTATCCTTAATATCCCTAGCCAAGTTTAATTCTAACTGGGCCTTAGCTTTCTTAACCTGGTCCCTAGCTTCCCGCACAACATCCCTCTATTCTTCCCAGGCCATCTGTCCTTGCTTCCACCTTTTATAAGCTTCAAATTGTCCTCAGCAGCTCCTTATCCATCCAAGGAGGTCTCCTGGCCTTCCAGCAGTACTTCCTTCTAGTAGGGATGTATTGCTCCTGAGCTTGCAGCAGGTGATCCTTGAATATCAACCAACAGCCTCCCTGCCCGCTAGGTTTATATCCCATGGGAATTTACTGAGCAGTTTCCTGAAGAGGCCAAAGTCTGCTCTCTTGAAGCCCAAGGCAGTGAGCTAGCACCTCTTCTGTGTCCAGGTGCAAAGAAAGAGAAGTTTTCCATTTCCCATGTAAAAGCCTCTCTCTGCAGTGCCAGGAAACCTGGGATATGTTTCCTGTGCAAAAGGGCACAGGAAAGGCACAGAGAAAGGCAGGTAGAGTAACATAATAAATGCCAGTATGAAAGGCAAGGGGTGAGGCATATGTACTGTAATGTCAGTTAGGAAATAGTGGCTTATCTTGAGCTGCATTGTGAGCACACAGTATCTAGAGGAAAGCCTGTGGTTCCCATCAGAGGAGTGAACAGAGCTTGGCCTTCTGTGCCCTGCTGGACTATAAATACTGACCTACTCTGATGATTCATGAGTTTGTGGGTCACAGATATTAATTGCTGTGTAGTTGGAGGAATCAGTTTCTGCAGTCAGGCAAAATCTTGCTCCCCTTTTCTGTCTCCTTAGCTTTTAAAAGTCATCAAGTTTCCTCATTGCTCCAGCTCTCACAGGACAGAGCCAGAATGTCCCTGTGTAAGTGGAACAAACGTTTTTCCAAAGGGTCAGAGTTCAGAATGAGCTTGTAAGCAGATTATGAAGCTGGTAGAAAGGCCAAAGGCACCCTAAGTCTTTACATTCCCAAAGTGCTGTGTTAAACTCTAGCCCAAGGATGTACTTAACCCCAAAGAAAACTGAGGTCAAGTGAACTTGCAGCATTTCAAATGCAATCAGTTTGGAAAAGTAGCTGTTTATAAAGAAGTGTATTACAAAGACAAGCTAATGTTAGCATTCCCTCTCTGCATATAAGCCTGACCTATTGCTAGTCTTGTCAAAGAGCTGTGATGTTTTATAGCATCAAAATTAAGACTTTATTTCAGTTTACGTTAAATCTCAGGGAACATTATGGCTTAGAGGCATTTAAAGGTTCCTTCTAAGAAGATGCAGGGGGAGTATTTATGCGATCTATCTTTAGGCACTTAGACTGGCTCCCTATACTGTCTGGAGAGCAAAGAAAGGGTTTCAAAAAGGCAGTTCAGAGCACAAGAAATAGGCCCTGAACTGATAGCTGGGTGTCTCCCCTCTTTCCGCAGAGTTTGCAAAGCCCAAAGTTGAGTCGTGAAGAGACATTGCTTTGCACTTTCTCTATATTTTCTTTAAGGTGTTCAGAGCTAAGCTGCTAACTGACCCTTGTAAAATCCCCACAGCATTTATTCTGCTCAGCTGGGATGTATATGCTAGAGTCACAGCAGGACCATGGTACAGGAAGGGGTGTCCAGCTGGGGCAGAGAAGGAGAGCTCTGGGCATGGGGCAGTGCAGCACTAGTGCAGCCAAATGCCAGTCTTGAGAAAAATATGTCAAATGACTTCATCCAGCATCACCAACTCTCCTACTTGTCTTGAAGATCTTTCACCAGGCAAAAGAGCACCCAATGACTATGCCATGTATGCCAAATAGCCACAGTGGAGCTTGATGAGGATGCTCAGTAGTCCCTATTTAGTACTTATTTGGACAAAAAAAACCCAAACAAATATATTCTTTAGCATTCATAACTTTGCTCTAAATGAGAACAGCAACATACATATAACAATGTTAAGGTCTCCTTTAAAAGACTGCAGCTGCTAAAATCATGAAGACCTTACCCTATACATGTTGTTACTTTTTATTATTATATAATCATCATAAATAATATTACCATAGCCATTAGGGTGACACTAGCAATTGGACAGAGGAAACACAGCCAGAAACTGAGATCCCTTTTTATGGGTGTCAGCAGGGCATCATGAAGTCTGCATGGGGTGTCAAATTCCTTATTTTTTTCAGAAGCAGCTCAACAATATTTTATATTATCAGTAAAAAACATCAGTCAAGATTTGGTGAAAAGCAAGGAATGAGTAGGCACTTTTCTTGATATTGATGCTTTCCAGCCTACACCTGTATCCACAGTGTTTGCATGTTTCAGGTGTCAAAAATTGCTCAGGTGAACATGGGACTTGAAGAGGTATTTTGTGGGAGAAATGATTTTTTTTTTCTAGCTGCTTAAGTGTTGTTCCAGAGGGTTTGCCTGTTTGGTTTCATTTTATGATAATTTTACTCTGATGTAAAATATTCACAATTCTGGAGCATAGAAGTTGTTCCTATAAAGCCCAGAAGTGCACTGTGGAATATATAAAGATTTCATATTTTGGAATTTTATAGTAGCCTCAGAAATGTCTCTGTTTTGTCAGGGAAACAGACTCTTCTTGAGCCAGGAAGCAATTAAAGTATGTAAAATGGATATTTATTCTTAGATGTAGACTTTGTCTGTCTCCAAAAAAGGAAGTTGAACAAAGCCCTTTTTTTGTCAGAAGTGGAGAATAAATTAAGCAAGCTTTTCTCATGGCTCATCCAGATACACTTAGTGTTGTTGACGAGAAGGGGGACTGCTTAAGACACATTTGAAATACAGTAAAAATTCTTTGTCCAGAAGAGCAAAATGCTCTCATTTTTCCTAGGGTGCCATACATCTTGCTCAAGAGCCTTGAGTGTTGAACAATCCATTAAGAAATGCTGTCTTCAGTACAGCTCTCAGCTCTTTCACAAGTAATTGCCTAATTGAAATAATATCATTTATTAGCTTCTTTGCTTTAGGCTTCTTCAGATTCAGCTTCTGCTCTTGGGCATTCTCCTTTGAATTGTAGCATATACCTCAGCTAATTATAATGTGGTATCACTTGATAAAGCCAACTGAGATCATAATGGGAAGACACTGAAACAACTGCCAAGATTTGAAAATTGGATTTTTCTTTTTTCTTGCGCCAAAGACAGGTTACCTGTAATTAGTTCTAATTTATAAATAAGTGCAGGCTCTACTTCTAAAAGGTACAATATCATGCCTTGCCCCCTTTTTAGAAACAAGTTAGGAATCATACATCTCAATCACCTACATGCCTTTTCTGTGTCAGGAATAATAGCTTTGCATGAGAACATAGGTAGGAGAAAGGGATTTATGCAAGCACCAATTAAATAATCATGAGACACAAATCCCAAGTGACAAACCAAAAAAATATGGCACAAATCTCAAAAATCAAAATCAAATGAGTTCCAAAATTCTTAGCATGGATTCTTTTTGCTTGCTATCTGAGTTCAGAGTATTTATCATTCAGGAATTACAGCTCTTCTTCAAATCCCTTTGTTTTGGTGGGGTTTTTATTATTATTTTTAAATGCTAGCTGTTGTTCTCAAATAATCACAGGACTTGGGGAGCTGGAGTTTTATGAGCACACAAGTAGCCCAAGAGCAGGAAAACAGTGACCTGTCTGGACTTACATCACATACGTAGTCGAATTTCTTCTTGTTTAATTTTTTTCTCTTTTTTTTTTTTTCTTTTTTAAATCTTGTTTGTTCTTACAGGATCTAGATGGTTCTTCCCAATTTGAGACAAGGTGTGATCGTTAGTCCTGGCCTTCCCATGGGGAGCAGGATAGGGTGGGAAGATGAGCAGTCCCCTGGGAAAGCATAACTGTGTGTGTGCACTAAGCTAACACTTCAAAGGGACTGTGCAGAATGATTGAGGTGCATCAGAAAATACTACCTGTTGTGTTCAGGAGTGAAATAACTTTACAGTTCACATTTGACACACTGACTGAACCAGACATAATGAAAGCTGCTTTCACCAACCCCATTATACTCTTCCTGATTATAGTCAGTCCTTCTTAGCAGTCATTTCCAGTATAGATTTAGAAAGGAGAAAAAATCACCTCATAGCTATTGATGTTTGACATTCACTTGCTGCCCACAGCTCCAAGTAGGTGCTGTGGAGTAGCTGTGTAGCCTCTGAGTAGAGACCACTTCTCATTTTGCAGACACCTTCTTATTCTTCTAAAATCTCTTTTAATTTTCATGTGCCACCTGATACGCTTCTTAGAACACACCCAAGCTTCTGGCCACCATGAGTATTTCCCTTGAGGTGGCCTAGGTTGAACAGGCAGTCAAAGATGAAGTGATGACTGCTGCCTCAAGTTTGTGACATCCCCTTTGGTCTGTTTTTAGAAGGCTATTGAAGATAAGCTGTTAGCAGACTACTTAGGAAAAAAAAAAAAAAGATGCATAGGAAGATAGAAGATGGGCTGAGGAGGACACTGAGCTGAGCAGAACTCCAGAAAGTTGTTTTCAGAATGGCTACTCCCTATGTGGGTTTGTTTTCTGCCTCTGCATGACTGCAGTTTTGCTCTGAAGATGGCAGGTCAGGAGGGAACATACTTGCAAGCAGTTTTAATGAACTTATTGTACATGATAGCACTCATGCAATCTAGAATCCCAGCATTTCCCCACCATCCACGTTGGACTTTGCAAAGACCTTTAATTTTTAGAGTATATCCTTCATATAAGGAAGTGAACCAGAAAACAACTATGTCAAGATAAAAACCTTGGCCTCCCTAATTTCTTGACTCACTCTGGAAATGATTTTTATGTGTGTATGTGTGTGGTTTCACTTCTTGTTCTTCCTTATTTCTAAAAACCACTTTGTGTTAAAGGTTTCATCACAGACCTTTGGTCATCCTTTAAAAGTCTTTTGATGAATAGTTGCTTGTATTGCAGTTTGTCTATGAAGATGAGAGTGAGTAATGAGAAAATAAACTTTCCCCTATGCTGTTTCTTTCACTTCTTTGTTTCTGTTGCCATGGTTTGTCCAAAGTAACTATAGGGTGCAGAGCTCACTACATCCTTGCAGAAGGTGGAGAGTCATGCGTGGCAAAGGAGAGGAGAATTTAGTCTCTTTGGTTTTGCCTTCTTCCAAAATTAATGATAGGTGTGAATCAGGAACCTGGTTTTTTAGTGAGAAGTCTTTCTTTAAAATCTAATTAATGTGAGATAAATTACAGACCAGCTGTATACTACTTTTGACAGACTAATATGGTCTATTTTAAAGCAAACCGTTAATCTTCAGTCAAGCCATCACCATCCCAGTCTGTCCAAGCATTTGACAAATCTTGATGTTAGGTTGATGCTTTACGTCATCAATTCTGAGTGGCAGAATGCACTGATGCTCCTGCTCCGCAGCATTTCACCAGGATAATTCAAAATATTTTTCTCCAGAAAATTATTGCTCATATTATTGAAGAACATTGTGTTCCATGATTTGTTTTAAAAGAATAGCGCAGGCCTTGACCAGAAATTGCTAGTTAGAGGTGAGCCTTCCCTTGCAGTACAAACAGGTTAAGAAGCAACCCATATACCCACTGTATTTTCAGTCATTTTCAGCTGTTCTAGAAATTTCTTCCCACTTTTGTAACACTGAATTTCACCAAAATCAGGAACACACCTTGATAAAATACCTATTAAATGATGTTAACTTGGTTATTCTTGTTTTAAGTCTTATATTAATGACAGTTAAGGGCTAAGCATTTTGAATTTTTGTTTCAGAAGCAGGCAATGCTCCCATGCTAGGAAGCCCTCTTCACTCTCTACATGTATGTGTGTAGATATATGTGTGTGTGTGATCATAGTTATGTTTTTGCAAAGGTTTGGAGCTCTCCACAGAAGCAATATGAAGTCACTTGCTTAACTCAGGACACCAGGCAGGGATTCACAAGAGCAGGTCTTGCTCTTGGTTTCACCAATGACCTTTGACATATCACTCCATCACTCCTTCATTCTCTTTCCCCTCTTCCACTTTTTCTTTCAGGTTTATTCCTATGATAAACTCCTCTGTACAGAAGTAATCTTACACAAGTTTTTGCACAGTGCTCACCCATGACTGTCAATTCACCTTGATCCTTGACTCTCTCCAGCTTGTGTCTCCACATCCTGCTGCCACAATCACAGCTTGATATAACTCAGATATCCAGAGATGTCTCAAAAATCTTCCAGGACCTGTGGCTCATCTCTACCATGGCCATGCCTTTGCAGAGGGAACAGTGGACACCACCCTGCCCCATTATGGGAGAGGCAACATCCCAGTGCCTGAACATCCAGTGCTTCTCGGAGCACAGTAGGAGTTTCAGTAGGATTAAGTCAGCCACTTGTTTATTCCCTGGGTTAATTTCACACGCCGAGCACCAAGCTTGTGTTAATTATATGATTTACTGGGCTGTGCTTCTCTTTCATTGCATCATAAAAGAGGGTTTGAACAAGGATGCTTGTTCAGGTAAATTTTCACTCGTTTGTGAATGGCCTGGAAACAGTCAACAGCAAGCACATACTCTGGGCCAAAAAAGACTGAAAGTTTCAGATTATTGCCTTATTTATTTTATTTTTATGCCTAATTAACATTTTATGAGCTCTGAATATGTTTACAGAAGTACATTCAGGAAAGGGCATATGAACAAATAGAATTAATAGCCATTGACTGCTCCATAGCATACCCAGAAGATTAAAATATCATAGAGCAGTCTTTTGCCTTTTCTAGTGGAAGCTGGACAGGTCCATTTATAGCAGGAACAAAAGTTCACCTTGATAGTTTCACTTTCTAACCCAAGCCCAAGCATTTAGGAGGGAGGAAGACCCAATCTGGTGGTGGGGAAATCTACCAAGCGACATTTTTAAAGGGAGTCTCTTGGTGCTCCTTTGGCTGTGGCAGTTTGCTCACTGATCTCAGTTCTTTACGAATTCATCAGAAGGCTGAGCTATACATTTAAAGTTGCGTCAAAAAACAGAAGGCAATTTGTACTGCGGCACCTGAAAATGGCCTCCTAAGATCAAAGGAAGTGCAAAAATGCTTAGGCTCAGATACACCCTGATCTAGTTAAATGAAGTAGAGGGAGGCATCAGCCTGACCTCTCCTCTGAAGGCTAGATCTGCGTTTGTGCTCTGAGTTTATCCTTCTCAAGGCTACAGACTGAAATCTTGACAGTCATTGACTGGGAAAGGTCTAGGTTGAGTTTTATTTGAGACCATACATACAGTTAGGAAAATGTTAACATTTTCAAACTGACCAGGATAAACTTAGGGCCTGGATCAGCTTTTTAACAATATCACTCAGAGCTGCTGAGGAATTTCCACCTTTTTTTTTTGAGCTTGGGAGAAGCATCCTATTCCCATCCTGACTGTGCAATAGCAATACTGAATCACCTCTCTTTTCCCTAAGCTTTGTCTGCTGATTGCATTGGTAAATGCAAGAGCTCTGAGTCTTATGAACCTATTGCCCAAAAAGACTTTTATTGCCACTTTTTTTAACTACTAAGGGAAAGACTAAGCTATTTATCAGAGAACTACAAACACTCAATCCTCCAAGAAATGTTAATATGATGCCCTTGGGATAAACATTGCTTCACTGATGTGTTTCTAAGCTGTCAGTTACTTTCCTTTTGAGAAATAAAAATATATTGCGAAGAAACAGAGAAGGATTGTAGAGCATGGTTAAAATCAGAAATAACCTGTTGCAGCAAAAACAAGTTGCATTTTTCTCCCCAAATACATTCTTAATTGGGATCAGATCAGCACTGAGGTCTGGGTGTAGATCAACTAACTTTTCCTGCCTACCTAGGGTGCAATAGGAAGATTTTATACTTGATTAACATCTTTTAGTGGTTTAGTTATGAGGACAGAAAACAGAACATGCTTCATTACTCATCCTACCAGTTTGTTTCATGATCTTGAGCAAAATAAAAACCTAAGTGAATTATTCATCAATATTATCTGAATTTCAGCTGGATAAAGTTGTGAGAGGAGTTTTACATGCATATAGATGCATGTTGAAACATAGATGCATGTTGAAATCCATGAAAAGTATGGGTCTAAATTGCTTAGATATCCCTGAAGCTCAGTGAGTACTTCTTAGTTCCTTTAGACATGTAGGTGTTTTCTGTCTCTGCATTTCCTTGTGAATCCCAGTTTAAGGGCTAGACATTGACTGTACTCAAGAAACATGAATATATTAGCTACCACTTGGTACTATTTGCATGGTTTTTCCCTCCCTATGAATTCTCACGGTTTCCAATGTCAGCATAGCTCTGCCAGAAGTAAGGTGGGAATGCCCTTGTAAGCAAGTTGTTGCTTCTCACTTTTGCTTTTACCACTGAGCTGCCTTTCCTGACTAAGAAGGTCCTCATAATTCTGCATTTTCCAGCCAATTACCATACTTACAGTCAAAGCTGTCCTACGGAGTAGCAGCAGCAGAAGGAAAAAGCAGCGTCAGAAGAAGATAGGGGAATGATACAGGATCCTGATCAGTAACGGACACAGTCAGCTATTTGAAGCGTTAGTGAAGTTTAGCCACTGCAATAGCCCTTTGGGCTGGAGATAAATGAATGCTGATTCCTATCTTTACCCAGAGGACACCACAAGGTTCACCTTCTGTGGCAGCAGTCGCACATACTGGTAGTCCTTACTGCTTTTTCATCAAGACCATGATCTTGGTGCAACTATTCAGCTACTGGTCAATATTCTGCTATTACAGTTATCTAATTATGCAGGGAAACCTGCAGGTGATGTTTGATTCCCAGACAAGGGAGGGGGGGAAAAAATCACTTGAAACTGGTTTATGTCAAAGGGTGAACTACAGTGTGGCATAAACAAACAGCCCAACACATTATCCTGTTTATATGGGATCAGAGAATATTTGTGAGTCTGAGTCCTGAGGGAGACACTTATAGTAATAATGTCCAGACTTCCTTTGCACAGGGTCCAGATCTGTAGGAGAAAGGGAGGGAAAAATGAGTTTTAAATATTTTGAGAGAAAGAAATTGTATGATAGGAAATTGATGTTATTCCATTTTGCACCACTTTCTGCAAATGCAAGGTTTTATTTTTCTTCCTGGACAGAGTTTGGCCCACTGCTGGAGGTAGTGTACCCCATAAGGGTGAAAAATCTTCTGTAGCTGCCCCAGATTTGTTTCCATTTTTTCTCTCTTGGATTCTGTTTTACAAAGTTCAGCTTTCTGTAAAGAGTAATTTAATGACAGCAAGCTTATAATAGATGGAAGTGACCTACTCCTGCTGCTGCTGTAAAATTGCTTTCTGCAATTGCATTCTCAAGGCAATTTGTTGTCTTATTGGTCTGCCTTGCTTTTTTGGAGGTATTTGGAGAAACTTATCCATCGCAAAATGCCATGAATCAATCCTAGGTTGTTCCACCATCACAAATTCGAAACTAGACAAGGCAGCTTTCTCCTCTAATAAGTTATAAAGATCTAATAGATAGCTCTTGCCCATCACTTCTCAGATGTTATAGGCAACCAGTAGTAGATCAGTAAAGGCTTTGAGGCTAGTGTGTGGTAAAGTCCCTGTCTCTGCTTGGTTTCCACACAAAGATTTAAGCCCTGACAGCTTTCCAATGACCAATGCATGGAGTCTGGGAACTCCACTCTTATTTCCTGTCCTGGTCATCGTGAAGGGGCACAGCTCAGGTGCCAGACTAGCATCCCATGATCACTGAATAGGGTTGGGAGGAGCAGAAATTTGTGTAATTCTGGGAAGATGAACCATTGTGCAGGCAAAGCCAGGTTTTGCTTGAATGGACATGACGTCTCTTGGGACCTGAATGCGGTTTGGACATTCATTGTCCTCACTTGGTCATGTTCTTCCATACATGTTGCATTTTCTGTCAGACAGTACAGTCTTCCTCCAGTTCACTGTGACATAACTCAGCTGAGACTAAGGCGACAACTCCCATGATATGGATTAGTACATGGTTTCGCTGAATTAAATCTTTTCATTTATAAAAGTCAAAATCCAAATTTTAAAAAAATGAAGCTACTCTAAACCTATTCTGTGGAAATTTTTTTAACCAGTAGAAACTGTTCACCTTTCATACTGGATTGGGAGTGGAAAGGTTCAGGTAGATCAAAGAAAAAGTTAAATTCCTGAAGATATGCAGAGACTGGAAAATGTTTTAAATAAAATTAATCATAAATTGCTCCAGATAATTCAGTGATTCTAAGACGTCAGAGGTAGAAACTTCCTTGAGATATAGGAATAAAGCTACCCTTGCAAGAACATTTTGTCTCAAATGATGTTACCTTTAATACAGATTGGTATTTTTAAGTGTGCTTTTATCACATTGGTAGCACCCTGTTGAACTCTTCTCTCATGGAGGACATGTTTGCTCCTGGTTTCTTCCTTGACCAGGGGCAGATATAAAGGACCATTAAATCATCTTCTCCATGTTAAAAGCAGGGATGGAGAAGCAGCCTTTCTGTCTGGCTCTCCCTGTTCTGCAAGCGGTTAGCCAAGTGTCTTGTCCTCTGGGAGCTGTGTATCTATCTCTGTGTTGTTACCGTTTGGGGTAAATTAAGTTCCTCAAGAGCTGATTCTTGGCCTCCTCCATTCAATGCCCTGGCCAGCCAAACAGATCTATCCCACTGTGAGAGAAGCTGGTACAAGCACATTTTCTCCTAGCAAGGGGGCAGCCAAGGAATCTGGAAGCTGCAGTTTGTGATCAGCTCTGGATGGAACCCAAGTAAAAGCATCCCCTTTCTTCAGGGATTAAATAGAATTGCCTGTGGTTAATAATTGAGACTGAAATCAGGAATACAGTTTGTAGACAGCCTTACTCTTGATTTCATTTGTCGCTCTGTAGTTTGACATTCAAGAGTTTAAAGAGTTTAAAACTTCAGCAAAGAGGAGAAAACAAAGGAAACATTTGGAAATTAGGATCTCTTGGCTAATGATACTTATTTGGATCCCCTTTAATCAAGTATAATGATGCTTAAAAGACTGTAGTTGGATAGAGAGTTTTTTTAAGTGGAAATCATATTTTATGCCCCTATCACCGCTTCTTAAGGAAAAACAAGCTCCACACAATAGGGACTTCAAGGTTCTCCCCCTCCCCCCCCCCCTCTTCTATTCTGGTTAATGACAAAGGTGGAATTTTTTGCTTTGCTATTTATTGACTTTCTTTAGTGCTCTCAGATGGAAATATTATCACACTCATCACCACAGGATAGATCAAAGTCAACAGATCAGACTCCTCCCTGGGGTGAAGATAAACTGCTGCACTTGACCTGTGCCTGGAATGTCTAATGGGGTCAAAATGCAGAAAAATAATAATACTCATTCCCTTCCCTTCCACTTCTACACCAGCCTTCCCCATGTTCCTTTAATAGCTGCTGCTTCAGACAACGCAGTAGCTTGTATTCCTTTCAGACACAGCTCATTTCTGCACATAAAATGTAGGACAAGCTGGAGGACCATTGGTTTTTGACTTCTTCAACAAAGGGCTTCTTTATCAAAATTCAGGAAGAGATAGACCTTTCAGAAAGACTAAGTCCTTTCACTGTCCTTTTAAATTGCTGCCCCCATGGCTTCTCCTTCCAACTAACAAAAAAGCCTCTTCTCCCACTGCATTATTTGGGGATTTTTTGGAAGCTCATGCTGACTTAAAAAAACCTGGTACTTCAACCTTACTTCCCTTCTTCTTCAGGAAGAGAAATGGCTGTAGGATTGAAGGGAATTGTCTGTTTCAAGATCAAAGCAGCAATCTCTGCTGTCAGCAATTTTAAGAGTCTTTTCAGCCAACTGCATGGGTTCGAGTGGGTGACCAGTGGCAATGTGAAGCGCAGCAGGTAGCTCTGTAACAGCAAGCAGTGGAGGCAGCATCACACCTTGCATCTCCTAATTATGGCCTCTATTTTGATTACAAAAATCCTGCTACAGCAGCTGCCTCTAGCCATGTGCAAAGTGCCCCTGCCTTTTGTTGTGATTATGAGCTCCAGGATCCCGTTAGTTTGCAGTTAATCACTCACAACAGCCTCAAAAGTGAATAATTTGGTCAAGTCATGCGCCAGCTGGTGTCCTGTAGAGAGTCTGTCTATAGATACCTTTGTGGGTTGCCTCTCCTATTTCCTGAGCATGAGAAACCCTTATTTCAGATCCCAAGCTTATTGCAGCTTCTGGGTGACTGCCATGACCTAATTTATAAAGTTGCAGAGACACATTGATTTATCTCTTCAGGAAATATGGTTTCACTAGGCTTGTCCAGCAATATATGGACAAGATGTGCGTGGCTCTGATTCCACTGTATAAGCTCCCTCCAAAACAGAAATTGTCCCTTCTTGGCTCTGCCATTGTTTCTCAAGTAGTTCACCCTCCCTGACTCTGGGCATTAAGACATACACAAAGCTTGTTTCCAAAAAGGGATCTGCATCATCTCAGCTTATCTGTACTACCACCAGTAATTCCATCTGGCACACAGGTTTGGTCTGACACAGTAAATCAGAGATGCAGGTCTACCTTGGAAATCACTTTTTGAAAGAGATCATAGGAAGCACTGTGATACTATTTGAAAGTTGTGTGGTTTTATTTGCTCAATAAACACTTTCTTTATTTAAGCCCATCTTTTCATCATAAGAGATGCATAAAGGAATAAAAGGGGCACAGTGAGCAGCACACCCACTGGTACAAATACTTCTGGCAACAAGCTGTCATAACTTGACTTCCTTGGCTTAAACATTTATAATTTGCCATTTGTGTTTTGTTACATTCTGACAAATCCCCACCTGCCCACCTTCAGATATGTGTTGCCTGGGGTGCTCTGTGAGATGTTTGGCTAAGGGGAAAAAAAATCCACAGGCAATACTGAAATACTATCAAGAGACAGATTGAGGTTAAAAGCAGGAAGTATCCTTTCTTCTGTAACCCTGCTGCCCAACCACATGGTATGGAGGCCGAGTCATAACATCCTGGAGGGCACTGACAGTTTAGGATGGGCATGTACAAGAAGATTGCTGATATCATGGAAAGGGAAGCCTGTTCCTGGCATTAGCGCTTGAAACAGAGTTGATTTATTTGGATTGCCTTTGATCTTTTAATTGCAATATGTTTTCATTCCCAAAGCCATGGGTCCAGTTTATCTTGCTATAATTCATGTGTAATATTTTCCTGATTCTTGGCACCTCTGAATTGCAAGTCTGTGCCTCTCCTGTAGGACAAGGAAAGGTGAACCTTGCATCTTGGCTTTAGGAGCACTGTTGCTGGGGCCATTATGGAGATTTTGAGGTGATTCATTACTTAAAGACTTTTGGGCCCATGCTCCAAACTTGGAAGGAATTCTTGACAATCTGCCTGCTCTGCCCAAATTTGCTGGTGTTTTCCCAGAATATATGCAAAACTGTGGGCAGGGCATATCAGTGTGTGCTTTGAAAGGATATGTGGATTGGAAGGCAAAGACTGTATTTTGTTTTCTAATTCCTTTGACTGATATTGCTTAACAAGATATGCTAGTACTGGTAGAAAACCAGAGTTCACGGAATCCTTCTGTAATGAAGTTTGAGTGTTTTATTTGCATATTGGTAGCTCATTGTAGCCTTAAAGAACATTTTTGTGCTTGTGGACTTGTCTAAAACTGACTAGCTGGAATCCACAATAGGTGTTAGAGATGAATAGGATTGTCCACTGCAGCAGCGTCACTATTGTTGTAAGTTATTACTGGCTATATTCTCTCAGATCTTAATTGTACCTCTTTAAAACTCTATACGAAAACATTAAGGAAGAAAATGTCTTCATTCATTTTACTAGGGATTTCCATCTTCAAGGTAAAAAAAAAAAATGAAAATAGCCTCCAGTAGAGGTTAAAAAAGTCTTTTGAGAAAATAAAATGTATTTTTGCATAGCTAGATATTGCTGAAAAAACAACCACCTGTGGAGCTGTTTTCTTTTGTAGATAAGGAATTGACCTAGTGGCATAAACAGAAATGGGATGAGAAGGCGAGCTACCAACTAAACAACACTGGAATTGTCTCGAAGCTGATCATTCGTGTACCTGACTATAGATATTCAGTAGCTGGTCGGGAATAAGAGAGGTGCTGAATGACTTTGAGATTTAGCATATTTCTACTTATGGATCATTACTTCGGTAATTAAAAACCAGGATCAATGTAAAAGGCTTTCTTTAAAAAATTATAAAAGAAACCTCCCAGCAGATCATCAGTTCATTGTAATGTACATGCCCAGACAAAAACTTCACCGAATGACCTCTGATGAACTCTAGATTATTTTGTCAGGTATTTATTGTCCATTTGGCATGGTCTGTAGAAAGGAAAAGGAATGTTTTATTACTTCTGTCACTCTCCACTACAGCAACATCTCACCAGCTGAATGCAACTGAAAAAGTATAAACTGCTTGGGGTTAAAGAACCCAGCTTCAAGCATATATGAGTTTGCTTGGTTCATTTTTCCAAATTTCAAAGTGACTCTGGCCTTTTCCTTAATATTACATCATTTTTATCTTTCTTCCTTCAAAAGCAATCCACTGATCCTTTTAGACACTAGTATTCCATCATCAATTTCTAGCTTTCTAGATGTATCTGAAGACCATATTCTTCACAGCTCACAGTGACACTATAAACAGCAGTATTCCTGCCTTGGATATGATCAGATATGCTTAGTCTTGAAATTCATTTCAAAACAATGACTTGTGCTGTGGAAAATTTTCCACGGGACTTTTCCCTTCATAATAAATGTTTGCACATACTTGGGAAGCTCCCTTTTCATCTTGTGCTTGTCTTGCCTAAATTGTTATGAGGAAACCAAAAGATATATTCCAAGCAGAAGATTCTTGGAATCATGTTAATTGGCAATGGTAGTATCAAAGGGAAAATACAATTTATCTTTTTTTTTTTCTCCACTTTTAGAATGGAAAATAGCATTTTTCTACAAAAGACAGCAACGCTATTCCTTTAGTAAGGCAAAAGTTCATAGCCTTTACAGAAGCTCTAAATCACTTTTAGAGGGCAAGAGCTCCTGTAATGCAACAAGTTCTTCTTCAGTATTAAGGGAAAGGGCAGGTATTTGTCTTTTAGACAAGGCTTACATGCTTTGGGAAAGTTGAATTTGACTCAGAAAACATATACAGTTTCACTATTTGGTTCAAGAAAGGCAAGACATGCATCTCTAAAAAGGAGAAATCTGACTAAATGAAATCACAGGCTCTCTGCTCTGTGTACTTTCATTTCCATTCGTCTCAATTTCAACTAGGATTTTAAATAAACCTTTTTTAAAAGAAGCAATTACTCTGGTCCATAAACTGCCTGGAATAATATGTATAAGAAGTTTCTCCTAAATATCAGGAGAATAAATTTTCATGTCTGAATTCTACATCAAACTTCAAATGCCTTTTCATCTCTGTACACATCACCTAAAAGCATGAACATCCACTTAGATACCTCCCACTCATTGGAGTGGAGGTATCAGCTCCCAATCACCCTCAACTGAAAGTTATAAATTAAAATAAAAATGTCAAAAACAAGCCTATCTTTCAATTTCAAGAAAGCTTATTTAGAAAGGTTTCCTTAAAACCTGAGGTCCCATAAAGATTCTAAAGAATCTGCGATCTAGATCTGAACTACATGACACATCTAAACTACGCTATCTCAGAGGAAACTAGGCCTTTTCAGGTTCGCTTTTGGAGAACCTGTTTTGAACTGACCAGGTGAAATTCATAAATATGAGTACCCTTGTTTTTCTTTAATACTTAGAGTTCCTCTGCAGACACTGAAATGAGGCACACTGCAGGGTAATGTAGTACAGTTAAACTAACAAGTACAAAAGCCATTTATATTTTATACTGGAGCTAAAGAACAAATTATTTCTCTCTCTTCCTTTCTTTCTGCCTGTCTGTCTTTCTGTCTTTCTTTTCTGTCTTTCTTCAGAAACTTGACATTTGGGACATGGAAATAAGAAGAGCAGAGTAAATGGCACCACAATGCATTGTGTTTTGGAAGGAAAAATAAGTCCTGGGGAGAGATTTCACTGTAAATAGACAGAAAAAAATAGCAGAAATTACTGTTTGTGGTCAGTCCCCAGGAACTACACTTTCTAATGCAAACCAATTGCATTTTTACCTGAAATATATGACAGATAGCTAAGGCACTAATGTTTTTCTCCTTTAATAAGCTCGATATGGAACAGAGCTCCTTTAGAATATGTACGGTAAAGTGGAAATGCATGCTTTGGTGACTGTTATAAAGCAGGCCAAAGATATGTCAAGTCCAATTAATGTCAATAAGGAACATCTGTATTTAGGCACCCAAGTTACTTAATGCAAACATTTCATAATTATATACTATAGCACACATGGAGCATTATGAGATGTGGTGTCCCAGTGTGAATAATATTCACATTTTTCAGATCAGTCAGCAGTCTTGGTCTGGCTTTGGCTCAGCTTGCCGTCTCCCTGTAAGAGCATTTCTTTATAATATTGAATTAAGTACAATCCACATTTTTTCTCTTATCTGTGAAATCTTGTGGTTGTGGCTTGACTGTTTTTATAAAATGAAAGATCCAAGTGCATGTAAAGCTAGGGGTTTGGGGGCTTTTCTTTTTTCTTTCTGAGACATCTGGGTTTTTTCTAATATGCCTTAAGTCTGAGAAGGAAAGGTTCAAGTGGATGAAGCATAGCATGAAAAGCTTCACGTCTAAAGGATTCTTCATCTCAGAGAAAAAAAAAAAACAGCAAAGGAGCAGAACAACAGCAGATACCATTTCCCCCACCTGAACCACTAGATGCATTGTGAAACAATGGTTTAGTTCAAGTCTGCAGAGGGTGGAATAGATAAGAGCATTTATAGTCCATGAATCCTAAAGCTTCCTAAACACTTGTAAATTCAAAACCAGCCATGCAGCAATTGTTTAAACAAATGGAGCAGTCGCTGGTAAGCTCAACAGCCACTCATATGTCATTCTTTACACTACAGGATGCCTTTTTGAGCTGGGTGGGTTTCTTGAGCTTGGTAGGTCTGTTGAGATGGGACTCTGGAGTTATGTATTTGGGATCTTAATCTCCAGTTTAGAGTAACAATTAAAATAGATGTAAAAATCATCTGGTGCTTAATATGAAACACATCACTCACAGCAGAGCAGTCTCTGTCACTGGTAGAGTTTTCCACCAGGTGTTCCCTCGAGCTGCCCAAGTCCCAGAGGCCATCAGTGGAGACAGAAAAGGCTGAAAATGTTGAGGTTAAGCTTGTCCAGTAAGTTACAGCACAACAAAACTACCTTAGACAACTGGCAGGGAAAAGCTGACAAAGCTGCCATATTAAAACCAGACTTGTAGGTAACCAGGCAGCTTTACCTAATCCAACAAGTGTTGATTAATCCAGCCCAGGAAGAAACAGGTGTCAAAATGAGATTAGAGAAAATGGAATATCTGCCATTCGGTTACAATCTTGCTTAAGCATCAGTCACCAATACTTCTGTCTCCTTCATCCACCCATCTTGGCAGCCTTTCACAACCCCATCTCATGGCCTGCCAAAAGGAACCATGAGCTAAGCTCCCACACTGTTTTTAGCAAGCTGCCATTGAGACCCCACCTATTTCAAGAAACATTCAAGCCTGAATACCCACTTCCCACTCTGTATATGTTCTGTCTTGCCTGGCTTTCTTTTTTCGCCTGTGCCTCTGGAATATAATCACTTCAGGGCAGGGTCTAGTCATTTCTTTGGCACTTGACCTATTCTTCTTCACATATTTACTGTTCAGAACTCCTCTATGAACTTCAGGAAGATCATGCTTTGGTCTTCTGTGATTAATAGTGCTAATTAATACTCAAATCAATCATGTTGGCTTGTGTTCAGAAAAGAATGCATAGTCATGTAAAAATTTATCCAAATGCTTTAAAGATAGATCCCCATAGGATGAGAAGTTTAATTCCAAGAACCAGTTTACTCCACCTGGAAATTAAAAGCTGGGGGTAGTGGTGTCAAAAACCAGCACTGAGGATTGAAAGTGGGTCTGTACAGACCCACATCCTGCTGCAGAGCTCAAAGTAAGGTATTATTACAAATGTTGCTGCTTCAGTTTCTCTCTGAAGCTCTCATAGTGTAAAACAATGGTGGCAAATTTGCGCCAGTCCAGATTAATTCTGCATGAATAAAAACACAAATAAAAGGAAGCCTGTGTTGCAATGGAGGAAGAGGAGGGACACTCATGGCAGTCTAACTGGGCATGGGATAGTGGGGCAAAGGGAGACATAGATAGCAGCAGGATGGGCAGCAAGGAGCAGATTTTCTGTGCCTTTCCCAAGGAATCTACACTAAAATCTTATTAATGACTAATGGAATTTCTGTATCTTCCTCCCATGCACCACCCTGAACCTACAAACAGGATTTCTGCAGTTCCCTCCTACATGCTTCTCCCTTTAACCCACCAATAAGACCGCGTGAATAAAATAAACTTCAGTGTGTGTGCATTCTAATTATAAGCAGACAGGAGTAGAGCTCACGTCTAAACTGTCTGAGATCCATGGATGCCAACAGAAGGATAAAGAGAGTGGAAGTGGGCCTCACCCCAGAAGAAAGAGCACGAGATTTCTGACAGTTTTGAAGGGAAGAGTGATGGCAGAAAAAATAGCACATCCCTCAGTACCTTTGAATGTGCGTGAAGGATAATTATGTGGCTAAGCTGTATGATAAGGAAGTAGACTGAGATCTGGAGACCCATGTCTTCTGATAGAGGTCTTCAGTTTGACCCAAGTTAGAATTACTCCACTGCCGGTGAGGAGAAAGAAAGAGTTGAGGAGGGCATTCTCAGATGCATACTCCCCACAGATTACATGGGAGGCTGACCTCATACCTAGACCCTTGCTTTGCCCAAGGTTGGACAGAAAGGGTCCCTCTTTTTGCAGACACCCCATTTGGAGCTTTATCCAAACCCAGCATATGGGACAAATGCCTCACCACATGGTTGCCACATTATTCCCCCCAATTTTCTTATTAAATATTGGGGCAGAGAAAGATGTGTATAACATGAAGAAGCCTCTGTAACTCAGTGCACCAGTCCCTCAGCACAGCTTCACAGGGTGCCAGGACTTGCTTTTCTATCTGATAACAATAGGGAGGGTGACTGGGAATTAATTTCAGTGCTTTGAGACTCTCACTACAAACAAATCACCTGGACTGAGAAACCCAATAACAAACAGTAGTAAACCTGATTATGTCTAGGTTTCTCTACTAAGTTGTAAGTCATATTGCTCACTTCCTATAAGACTGTTTTAAGCTTCATATTAACGTGTTTTTTTTTTATTATAATTGTAGCTATTTTTCTTGATACCTATTAAAATATCTGAATAACATTTAGGAGGATCTCTGGGGACTTGCCCTTCCAACTCATCCATCTTAATTTCTAAAATGGAGACAAACTTCTTATTTATGTTTCAAACATGACACAACATCAAAGAGTTTAAATATTAAATGCCTTAATTACAGATGATAGGCTGATAAAAAGAGATCACCTCTGGAGTTTTATTAAGCAGGAATTACAGCTATATTCATGGAGATTTAGGACTACACCAACTTAATCCTGTGTATAAAAATACTATTTTTGGAAATAGAGAATATTTTTTTTCTCACTTATGTAATTGCAATGTAAAACTTAAAATTACTGACTTCAAAACCAGCAGCTTTATCACCCTTATAAAATTATTCATCATACTGACCATTTGCACTGGATGCTGCTTTTCTTGAGGAGCTCTGAGCAGGTTCGTGAGTTGGTCTTTCAAAGGAGACCTTTCCCACAATCAGAACAACACAGGCAACATGCAGAGATGTGAAAGTCTTTCACGAGGGCCGTCAGTTTTCCTTAGGCAGGTTGGGAAGGAGGCTTCATTTGCCTTTCTCTGACTCTATTTCTAGCCTGACTTACTACAGTAGCTATATTCTGTCCTTTGACAGAATTGTAGCTGATGAAATTGCAGCAAGACACCAGAGAAAAACCTGGTACCAACTCCTTAGACTGCAAACGCTGGTTTTCAGTGGAAGGAACACCAGGAGGAAACTTATCACAAAACCTCAGTGATTTTCCTTGGTTGTGTGGGAGTTATTAAATAAGCTGGGGAAGCCTTTCTTATTTAAGATAAAACTTTATGTCAGTAGAGGACTGAAGTGTTTGTAGTGGGGTTTTGTGTTTTTTTGTTTTTTTTTTTTTTAATCCCAGCTGTGATGATTCCATATATAATTAGCAGAGACTCTGCAAATATCCATGTTACACTGGATTCATAATCAGAGGTTTTGGCTTGTTCATTACTGAAAAGGGTATGACATTAGGCTGAAGGATTATTCTTATGGCAGCCAGCCTTTGTGTTTAAGAGACTTTGATTATGTGCAAATCACTCTTTTACAGCAAAAGTATTTAGAAAAGCTCCTATAGTAATTTTCATTCAGAATCCAGAGATTTTCCAAGGATCCTATTCAAAACAGTACTGGGGCCAGTTCTGCTTAATATCTTTATGAATGATCTGGACAAGGGGCTCAAATGCACCCTCAGTGAGTTTGCAGGTGACATCAAGTTGGGTGGGAGTGTTGATCTGCTTGAGGGTAGAAAAGCTTTACAAATGGACCTTGACAGGCTGGATCAAATGGGCCAAGGCTCAGCGCTGGTCCTACAGTTGGGTCACAACAACCCCTTGCAATACTACAGGCTTGGGAGAAAGTGGCTGGAAAGCTGCCTGATGGAAAAGGAGCTAGGGATGTTGGTTGACAGCTGGGTGAACATGAGCCAGGTTCTGCCTGGGTTGCCAACATCCGACAGCATCCTGCCCTGTATCAGAAATAGTGTGGCCTGCAGGACTGAGGAAGTTATCATCCCCCTGTACTCAGCTTCACTGTACTGATGATGCCACAACTCAAATCCTGTGTTTGGTTTTGGGCCCCTCACTGCCAGAAAGACATTGAGCTGCTGGAATATGACAAACAAAACTGGTGAAGGGTCTGGAGCACAACACCTGTGAGGAGCAGCTGAAGGAACTGGGATTGCTTAGGCTGGAGAAAAGAAGGTTCATAAGACCCCTTACCGCTCTGTACAACTACTTGAAAGTAGATTGTAGCAAGGTGGGGATCAGTCTCTTCCCCTAAGAACAGGAGGAAATGGCCTCAAGTTGTGCCAGGGGAGGTACAGACTTATTTTCATTATAGAAAAATTTCTTCACTGAAAGAGTTGTCAAGCATCAGAACAGCCTTCCCAGGGAAGTGGTTGAGTCAGCATTATTTAAAAGTAAAAAAACATTCAAAAATAAAAGAACACCAAGTATTTAAAAGACGTGTAGATGTGGCACATAGGGACATGGTTTATGGTGGACTTGGCTGAGCAAGGTTAACAGTTGGACTTGATGATCTTGAAGGCCCTTTCCAACCTAAATGATTCTATGATTCTGGAAAAATACTTAAAGCACAAAAGCACAGCTCACAGAGGCAGTAATAAATGGCTTGAACAGCCCAAGTGCCATTAGCATGTTGAGATTTGAAAATCTTTGTTTTGTTTTCCCTACTTTTGGCTGAGACCAGAAGCTGGACTTTCACTGACCTTTACTGATGCTGGAGTGTGAAACTTTCTGCTCACTTAGCATTAATCCAAAAAAAAAAAAAAAAACAAAACCCCAACAAACAAACAAACAAAAAAAAAAAAAAAAAAAAAAAAAAAAAAAAAAACCAAAAAAAAAAAAAAAAAATAAATAAATCACTGGATTTTTATCCTGTACTTGCTCTTTTATTCTGCACTTTACTTGGTAGTAAGGGCATTTCAGCAATGAACTTGTATGTAATGCTTAGTTTTAACTTGCTGGTGACTAATTTTAATCATATATGATGATAACAATTGCTTTCAGCACAAACTAGCCCATATTTGTGAGCTTAAGGAGTTACTATCAACTCCTTCTATTTTAAGGTGTTATGAAGTCACTGTTCATTGCTTTTCATTTTTTTCTTCAAATCCAAAAATGTTTGGGAAGACAGTTTGGATCAGCATGGACGAATCCCCAACTTGTCAGCTATGGGGATACTGGATGAATGAGATACAGCGAGAACAACATCCAGAGACGACAACCACAAGTATGTTTTCTTCCTGTAAGAAATCTGGTTTCCAATATAACCTATTTCTCTATATACAGCTGCACATTTGCATTTGGATAGACCTTGGGTGGTGCAATCTCCTTCAAGTCTGCCTGTGCACAACAATGAAAACATTCTGTGACCTTCCTTCCAAACAGGTAAGCCAAGTCCAAGATGGTTCAGTAGCAGTCCACCTGGTTTTCTGTTCCTGCTTGCCATAGCCTTCCTTGTCCTGCACACTAAGCCAGTTTCCTTTGTCCTTCAGACCCCTTAGCACGATGAAGTAGGAGATGAGAATGGCACCCTATGGTACTGGTGCTGCTCTGCCCAGCGGAGCCTGAGTTGGTGCCAATTTATGTTCTTGGTGGCATTGAGGCTGCTGTGCTGCCAGCAGTGGCATCTCCCAGGACAGGCAGTGGCAAATCCCAGGTACAGCCAGCCCCACTCCCCCTGGCACACTCATACCATTAAAATCCATGGCACGCTTTGCTAAAGTAAATGGCTCTAGCCTGAGTAATCCTGTTCCAATTGCAATTTGCATAATTGCTTTCTGCTTTCATATCTCCTGCAGTTCCTTTCAGGTAAAGTCTTCTTGTCTTCTTATCCAAGGTAGTTGCTTAATGCTACAGTTTGCTGTAAAATCACAACCGTTTTCTCCCCCCAAGCTAGCTGCATTACCAAGGGTGGGTACACATATTCCAATACAGTTTAGAAAATTAACGTATTTTGGAAAGGAAATACTACAAACTTGCTATCAACATGCAGACTAATAAATCAGGTTAGCATCTATCCCACATGCCTAAGGATACCTCATAGTGCAATTCAGAGGTGCAATTACAGCCCAGTTCCTGAGTGAGCTTTAATTTTGCTATCTTTGTAATTGGCAACTGTGACACCCTCAACTTCAATATACAGTTGCCTGGGTAGGCAGCAAGGGCTCATGGAGCCATGATTTCGTGTGGATATCTGCATGAAGAGTGATCATACCTCCGACACTGCCAGTCCTGGCTGGTACCAACCTTATTGGCACAGAAGGTTGGAGCTGCGTGGGGAGGAAGGCAGTGCAGCAGAAGTGAGGGGGAGGTCACCTGGTCCAGTCACTTCAGTGAAATTTTGATGTAGTGTTTATAAAGTTCTGTACAGGTGGGGAACATAGAGGCCCACTTTAGAGCAGTTCTGACTGCTGCCCCTTCCAGGCACCTCTCTGAACCAAGTAGGCTTCTTGATTATGGAGTTGCAGTCCTCTGCCTGCTAAACCAGCATCAGATGATCTGTTTCTTATGAGACAATAGCTAAAGGCACAGTCACACCATTGGCTGAAGCAGGCTGGATGGTAAAACTTACTTAGCTGGGTATGTCTCCCTTCTGTGCTGACATTTGCACAGTAAACATGCCATAAGGAAATGGTGAGACAGAAAAGTCTGATGCCTTGGTTGCAGCAAGTTATTTAGAACCTTTCCTGGTTGTCCGTCATAGTCCTCTCACTTGGCACTTGACAGGTTTGTAAAAAGGCAAGAGCTTCACCTTTAAGGGCTAATGATCAAAATTGTACTGAAAACAGGACAAGACATGTTTGATGTGTTGGCCTGGGAAAACTCACAGGAGACAATATAGGAATATAAAGAACCTTAAAATAATGCCCTTCCTTTATAAAAAACAACAACAGCAAAGACGCCTGAGAGGATAAACAGTTACGTGCAGGTTTTATGCCTATCTGGCAATTGCCAGCACTTGGTTCTCACCTATCTTGTACTCCACCTGGTTGTGCTGTTGGCCGTGAAGCCCCAGCCTGTGAAGTTATCAGGAAAACAGGAAATAGCTTGTGACTAATCCCATCCCCATGTGCCCTCAGTCAGAAATCTTGGTGACATGGAAAAAAAAAGAAAAGAATATTAAAAGAAGAGAGGAGGCATTTTCCTGGGCCAGAGAAAGGAAAGAAAGGAAATTAATTTCCTCTTTAGAGCCTTGTGTGAGTCTGATGAATGTCAAAGACAGGTGTCACATGGCTGGCATAAGAAGTCACAAATGACATTTGGAACTGTGTGATAATCTACTGCTTCTGGTTCAGCTAATTTGACTAATTCTGATGTAAAGAGCACCTCAATCTGCTGATTTCATCCTTCTTCAGAACATGTTTCTTAAGAGGGAGGGTTCATGCCAGGCTTTATTTACCTAAGATCCCTCCAGGAGAAAGGAAAAAAAAAGAATAGGGAAAAGAAACAAACTCTCTTTCAAGTCTTGCTTGCTCAAGTTTTTGATTCATATTTAAGTCTGCTTTCTCTAGCCTTGCAATTCCCCTTCGTTTTCCCTTTTTTACAGGAAATTTTACGAGACAAGGGCTTTCTATTTTCTGTGAGGGGAGATTCATCAGTTTCTTTTTTCAGGTCTCCCATTTTGTTTTTCTATCTACCTATCAGAATTTTAAGACAAAACTCAATACTGTAACATTGTCTGAGGGAGGGACACAGAGCGTTTAAATGTATGAATTGGGAAAATTATGTGTTGAGTTTTGGACTCATATGGGGCCATCCCCCTGTTTTGCAATATACACACCCTCTGTAAAATCTGCTGCTTGGCAGTACTGAAATCCTCACCCCAAAATGCTTTTCCACTCTACCCATAGTTCTGTCTTCTGATCTTGCAAGAGAGACTGAATAAAGCTGTTTATTAGCAGAGTCCAGTGACACTTCTGTCCTGATGAAATCTGTCTCCTCACTGACAACGTGGCTGTTAAAACCCTGCAGACAGAGCAGAGGAGAAGTTCCGTCCCCACATCTCCCAGGTTCCTTTCATAGCTCTGCTAAGGATGTGGTGTGACTTAAGTCAATTAACTTTTCTGTGCGTCAGCAGCGCAGGGCACACATTTACTGGGGAAGGGGACTTGAAGACTCCTTCATCAGCTTTGTAAAGCGCTTTAAAATACTGTAGCAGAGATAGCAGAGAGATGCAAAGAAAGAGCACTGTTTTTTTTTTCTGATCATAAAGGCAACAAGTCACTACACAGGGTGTGAAGAGGCATTTGACATTTGGGCTGATAGCACAAACTGTGCTGTGAGGATCCTTGCCTTGGGCTGCTCTTCTGCACAGTCCCCAAATGAATGCAGCATGCACAGGTCTCCTGCCCCATGGTGGGCTGTGGAAAGGCACAAGAAATAACACACAACAATTGCAGAACTTTACACTTGGCTGTGCAGAAGGACTAGTTGCCCCCTTGAAACAAATGCTCTAAATGCCGAAATCCTTGCCATGGCCTCAGTCCCTGAGAGTATGCCTGCCTTACTTATCTCCCTCTGCAGGAGTCAGACACAAGTTGATTCATAGGTCTGTTTGGGACATTACAAGATGACATTACACCATTTGACATCTCCAGGCAGGCAGCAAAGGAAGAAGGACCTCACACCATGTTTTATCTCTGCATTACGTTCATTTTACAGCATGTTGCAAGCCTTTGGCAGAAGGTTTTGAAGAAGGAAAAAGGGAAAGACAGAAGGGATTTTCTGAAAACCCCAAACAGCACCAGTACTGCAATTAAAGCCCAGTTGCCTGATTTCAGGGCCATTTTTAGAAGGGAGGAATCCATGCTTATATATGGCTATCTTAAAAGCAACTGTAAGTGCCACACCCACAAGAGGTTGTGACTTGGAAAAGTTAATTACTCCCATGCTTATATGAATGAAGTGTTTGGGTTTTAATTGGTTCCAGTGCGGCCATGATTCCTAGTTTCTGAACTTCACTTGAATTCATATTAGATAGAGGCTTTGCCTGCTGGGTAATTTTTGAAGCAATAAGGTCAGTGTTGCTCAGGTACTTGGGATATGGTTGGAGATAAGAGCTATGTCTCTGCTAATGACTTTGGAGGCAAAACTGGCAGCAGCTACATGCTGTACTTGAGTACTGCTTGGAGCCATCACCCACCATAGCTGAAGGAGTTTGAAATCCTGACTGCTGCTAAAGTAAATCTAATTCCCCTTGTATATGGGCTCCAGAGTTAATATTAGAATGTATTTCCTGAAAATGGCACTCATCTCCCTGTGACTGTTTTTATCCCCAGACAACTGAGCTGACGCTTTTACTGAGGGAAACAACATCAGGATGACATGGCCAGAGCTATCTGTCTCCAGCTCTTCCCATGAAAAGCAACAGATCGCACCACTAGGAAGAGTGGATGAATGTACAGCTATGGGACAGTGAGTGAAAAATGATTTTTTGTTCTCTGATAATCCTTGGGGGAATATCTCACACATATCTCCATCTTTCATTCATCCTGGTGAGCACTTTGCAGGAGTGCAATGCCATGGCATCTGATCTCTCACAAGCTCACTTTTTACAAGCAGGAAATACCAGAAGACTAGACCTCACGTTCTCACCACCCAGTGAGAATGTGAGGTGAGCACACCACTCATGCTCTCAGAGAGAAAACTAGATTTATCTGAATGCTTATGGAAAACAGATATGAGAAGCCTGACCCACCTACCTCACTGTAAGTCATCATAAGCCTATTGAAATCAATTAAACTAAATACATGAAATTAAGATGAGGCCTGAAGTCAGGAATCTGAGGTAGGTAGATCTAAACAACTCCAAGACTTTTAATACAGGAGATTTTCCAACTCAGAAAACTATAGGTTTCTTATCAATGCTGTCAAGGAACTACTCGGGCTTGCAGAACAAATCTTTAAAAAAATCCTGATTACCATAAGCCTCTCTTTACTGCTTCTGTGGTGGGTGAAACGCCTGCGATAAAATATCCTCAGGACAAAAAGAACATACTTTATTGAAAAACAGCACTAATGACATGTACAAAAACCTTTTTAAAAGGATATGCATTGTATCGTAACAGTTTACAGCATCGTAAGAAATTAATAGTTAATCATTTTGGATGTAAGGATTTGGAAGATTGGTTTATTTTTTGTCATTTGTGCTTGTTTACCTTTAAGGACTTGATCGTGACAAACTTCACACAAGGCAGGGTCATGGATGCTCTAACCACACATAGAGTGAAATCCAAGTCCCTCTGAAGTCAGTGGGAACTTTGCCATTGAAAGTCAACAGTTTTAGTAAGCCAACCGACCAGAAAACCCCAAATCTAAATGGCTCAATGTATTTTGCTCTGTCAATATGTTCAACCCTATTCTTGTTTGGAAAATGCTTTATTGTGCCATGGAAATTTATAATGAGAAAAGGAGAGGGAGGAGGAAGGCTTGTTTTTGCCAGCTCAGTTTGATGGAAAGGTTTTCTCTAGCCTTCTTCCATGATGAAGAGATAGAGAAGACCAGTCAGGGAGCTGGCAGAGTCAGACAAAGTATATTCAGCCACACAGAGAAAGACTTCAGAAATTTTCTGAAATAGGATTTTGACATTTTCTTACCACAAGCTTTACCTCAGAGGCAGGCTGCTATATCCCATTTTTACTTTGCAAAAAGCATTACAGAATTCAGTAACATGGGAACAAAGTTATTTCTCTGGGCAAACACAGGCATGAGATTGTTCTGGGCTTCCAGGATACTGGGAAGTCTGAGGTGGGCTGGGGGAGGCAGGGGAAGTTTCAAGAAGAGGGATAAAAAGGAAAAGGTAGTCACGAACAGAGTCATGGTTAGACACCGAGAAGTGCAAAGATATAAACAGGAAGGCAAACAACATCCTAATGGTGGGACAGCATGTCATAAGCTGTGGAAATGAAGCAAGACTGCAGGAGATGCATGATCTAAAATGGGCATTCAGGAGTGGGGTAATAAAACAATGTAAGGCATTGGTGTAAAGCAAAAATACTTTTTTTCATGTGAGCACCTGTTTTCATTAGAAATTGACAGACTCTTGGCCAGAAAGCAGAGCATACAGATATGTGAAAACAGCAAAAAACAAACCTGGCACTGAGGGAAGAGGAAGAAGCTCAGGAGACGAAGTGTTTAGTAAGGATGAATGCAAATAAGTATACACAGGGGATACTTTAAAATCAGATGGAAAATGCTCTATTGAAATCCCACATATTCCTGTAGAATGCTAGTTACTACCAAAAAAAGCTAGCTGCAGTTTTAAATGCACAGTCTCCATATTGATCAGGGTGGGACATGCTTCCTATTTGCCAAATTTTTAGCTTGCTAGCCAACCTAGAATGGGAAAAGCAGAGTTTCCTTTTGGCCCAGTTTTCCTTGAAGCCTGGGAGCTGAATTCCACTCCTGACTTTGAATCACTGAGACTTGCTGTTGGACTACATTCAAGTCACATCCCTCACTTCCCTGTGATTCAAGAAGCCTGGCTTTTAAGGGAAAAAATATGCAGAAACAGCCCCAAAAGGCAGGCTCTGGATCCAAGATGAGTTGCTCTGGATTAACAGATTAAAAGTGTGAAAATCCGTAGTGCAAAATTCACAAAAAAGAGGAATGTGGTGCAACACGTCTTGTCAGACAGAACATGTGTCCCCTTCCTGTACTTTTGGAGGTATTTCCACTGTCTCAGAAGAGGATTTGGTTCCAAAACAGGCTGTGGTAATGGTGTATGAAGATGTATGAATGCATCTAACTGCCAACCTGGAACCAGCTAATTAGCTAAATGGGTCTAGTGTCTGGTTGCAAACTGGGTAGATGCTTTTCCCACCTTGAAAATTCTTTGTCTAATAGAGGAAATAAAACCAATTGAGTTTTATGAACTTGTAATTAACTAATGTAAATGGGTTTCCAATAGTTTCATTATACCCATTTGGAGTTTGGCAGTGGCAGTTAGTGCAGTTGGCCAGATCCTGACCTGCCAAGTGACATGGAGCAAGATATATAACTATCTGCCTCAGTTTCTCCATCTGTAGAATAGGGACAACGACACATATCTTCACCTTGCTCATGATGAACCATGCAAGACTTCACTAACTAGTGCTCACAGCACTATTGAAGTGCCTTGAATAAAACGTATTAGATTGTGTCCTTAATTCCATTTGGCGACACATCACTGTTTCATGTGCTTTGGGAAGCTTTTCTGCATGCTGAGCGCAGCGTGGCGGTCACTTGGCATTTGCCTGGCACCCCCAGGGTGTCCTTCACCTAGGAGTCAAGCAGTGCCTATCAAGCAACCCTCCTCTCTCGAGGGACAGAGAATCTGTGTGCATTTGTATGTGTCTTTATTTAATGAAGCAATTATGCGTGCTAACGACATTCTTCGAGAAACATCCTATCTAAAGTTTCCCACCATTCTTGCACTGGTAGTTTTCCCCCTTCCCACCTCCTTCCCCTTATTAATTTATGAAGCAGCTAATTATGATCCCTTCAGGCTAAATAACTGTGCAGTTAGAGATGCACTAGATGAGTGGGTATGGCAAGGCAATGCAGAGCATTTTTCTCTTTGCCTATTACATGTATTGTTTTAGGTAATTAACATCCACTTTGTAGTGGCAACACAGACGCCTTGCTGTCTGTACAGCTTCTTGGCTCAGATCCTTTCAAATACTCCCTGGTACACTCCTTGCAAAACCATGTGAAGTGTTATATAATTCTCTAGGTTGAAAGGCAATTGTGTACATCCAGGTTATTAAAGGGATCTATATATGTGTAAAAAGCCAACATTTCATGCTTTATCCAAGGTACCTGCAGCTTACGGTCACTTCAAATGGCTAAAAGTGTTCAACAAAACCCAGGGAGACTTTCTTTCTTCCTCCTTTCCGTGTCCCTCTAGTAGTTTCAAGTTTATAGCTAGGAATGCCCAGCAAAATACTAATGTAGGTGTTACATGTTTCAGGCCACTGCTTGCTACTTCATAGCATTTTGGATATTGACAGTGTGTTCATCACGGGACAGTAAAATCTCCAAAGGCTGTCCTCACCTGACAGACCTCATCTGTAAAACTAGGCAAAATAAACAAGTCCAAGCTTGGAGATTTAGCAGTGAGGGCAACTCAGTGTTCTTGTACCTGCTGCTTACCACCCTTGGTTTAGTGTTTGTATGAAAGCTTTGGAGAAAAAGAGTATGGCAGATTAGTCAAGTGGGAAGGGAAAGCCATGCAACCTACACAGGGCAAGGTCAAAAATGCGCTGAACTGCAAAGGAGTTTAAATCCCAGAGAAGGTCAGGATGAAGACAGCTCTGGAAGCGTTAAGAAATCCACCTATACTGATATCAAGGAACACAAAAGTACAGCGAAATACACAGTGTTTGGGACAGGAAAAATTTATGGGCACCTTCTAAGTAAGAGTATTATTATAATTGATGATGTCTGTGTACCTTTTTTGCACTTGCAAACTCTTCATAGTTCACTGCCTGAGACAATCAGTGCGTATACTCAAAAGTGCAATAAAAGGCCAGATTAAAAGAAGGGACTTTTTTCACTTTGTGGTTATACAAACTCCTGATTTTCACTCTGCTATTATTTCGTATCTGCAGAGAACGCTAGCAGCTCCCCTTGGCTCCAATGTACCTTTGTGAGTTAGCTTACAAACATGGATATAGACCAAAACTCTCTCCCAGAGTGATTTTAGTGAAAGCAGCAAACCTGTTAATATTTTTTCCTTCCCTCTCCCTACGAATCAACAGTGTGTGTCTGTCTGGTCGCTCATAAAGTTAAGAATCAGATAGGGCTGTCTAGAGTGTGGGCTGGTGCTTTGCAAGTTTAATTGCACAACTTTGCTCACAGCTTCTCAGCCACTGACCTTAGAGCTCAAGCAGGGCCAGCCAGTTCCACCATGGGGTTGACAACGGGGCCAGCTGGACTAACAGGAGTGGAGAATCTCGCCCCACGGGTAGAAGCATAGACACCACTGAATCAGTACGTCAGCCCACTCTCACCTGGGACTTACAAGCAGCTCTCTGATGCCCTCCATACTTGCTCAACACCTTTCTTTCCAGCTTGTCACCCATGCATGAACCCTGTGTTTTGATTTGGATGAAAAAATGCTCATCAGCATTTTCCAGACTTGTGGGTATCATTTGCTACTCATTCTTGTAAGATAGAAATCCATCTCTTCCCAACAGATATGAAATTATTAATTGCTGCTGTAAATCAGCAGAGTGTGCTGTAAGCCAGCCATGACAAATATCCTGGGGAGCAGATATGCAAACAAGATGGCTGATAAAAACAGAGGAAAAAGGACATGTAAAGCTATGGAATGGAAAAAAGAGGGGTTTTTTTTTAAGAAAATCAGTACTTGATGGGCAATTTCAATAATGGATTTATAACCTTTCTTTATTACTTTTGTTAGTATAAATTGCAAATGTATAGGTTGATGAATTTTACCAAAAGCAGTGGAAGGACCATTGGAAAACCTGAATAATGTGATACAAAAAGTATCACGTTACAGCTAAAAAGGGGCAAAACCTGGAAGGTGAGAAGATATGTATAAGGTTTTCAAGTCAAGCCGCATCAGACTGGGAAAGATGGAGTAAGAGATCTCCATAGACACTGTCAGAAATGAACTGTTCTGGTGTTCAAGGGAGAATGGAGAAAAAAACAACAAAAAAGATGTAACCCAACTCAGGACTAGAGGGGAAAGAGTGAAACAGGAGCAGTTTTCTGGTGCTAGATATGGCTGTGAGACACACAGACACGATCCTGCAATGTAGCAGGAGAGCTACAATGGAGAAACCAATGTAGCTGCAGTCTACCCTAAGTGTTGCTCTAGCCAAAGCTATTATTAGGTACTTCTATTCATGAGCCTCAAACTCACTAACAAATTATTTTTTTAAAAAATATAACCTCTCCATCTGTTTTCCAGCTTTTTACCAAAATTCTAATTTAAGACAGTAACTAAAATGGAAAAAGATTTTCCTTTCATTAACTTTGAGTGTATCCAATTTATGTTTCATGTTTCCACTTTTTTTTTTTTCTTCCTGAAGGGTTTGTTTTCTGAAGCACAATGGAAACACCACACTTATTTTCCTTTTTGAAGGCATTTCTGAGACTTTGAAGGGTGCACTTACATTTTATGAACCTGCCAATGACTCTGGCCACCTTTCAAGTCTCCTGGGGCAGATTAAATAACTGAAGCTACCTAGCATAGGTACCACTATGATCCAGGACTATCCAGACCTTGTGTTTCTTAGTGCTGACACCTGCCACTAAATGCAGAGAATTCAAAAACACTAAGGAATGAATGCAGCAGTTGCATGTTTATCTTTTCAGAGAAACATTTGAATTCATTCTTTTTAGGAGTAGCTAGTCATTCAAAATGGACCTTTAGCTGCTTTTCATAAACAGACTTTGTCCTCTT
Source organism: Forpus xanthops (assembly GCA_032466535.1). Classification (NCBI taxonomy): domain Eukaryota; kingdom Metazoa; phylum Chordata; class Aves; order Psittaciformes; family Psittacidae; genus Forpus; species Forpus xanthops. The sequence goes on along the minus strand of JASSUY010005764.1, from coordinate 36,060 downwards.
CATGATACACATGAAAGTGCCTTTCTGCATGTTTGATGTTCTAAGCGCTCTTGGTTTGGCAGGCGCCATCTCTGGCTCAAGATATCACTGAGCCACAAACAGCTGGAGGCAGAGAGCAAATCCTGGGGAATAATCAACATGTGCTTGCCCTATCCACGTGCTCTGCCCTTAATATCTGCTACTGGCCACTGCTGGAGACAGGCTACTGCTCTAGGCAGATCTCCAGTTTCACCCGGTGCAGCTGTGCTTGTGTTATCTGTGCCATATAGTATAAAAATTGAATGTAAAATGTGTCAAAGGATTATGTGGAACTCTTGTAGCTTACAGAAGGTGCTAACATCTCTGCCAGTTGCAAGTAATGCAGCCATCCTAGTGCCATGCCAATAAAAACATTTTACCAAAGTATCATGCATTCACCAGACTCTGTAGCTCACAGATTAGAATTAATTCTTTACAGTGTTAAGTAAAAAAGCTCAGTGTCTCTTGTTGGGAAGATTAAAATAAGGTTGGGAGAAAGAAAAGACTAAATAATTGATGAGTTAAATCAGTATAATCTTTAACCAGTATACAGAATAAATTACACTATTTTAGACTGTTCTTTAAAAATTATTCTACAGACTTTTAGGAGAAAACAAACTCAGTTCCCTTGGCTGGATATTTCCTGTATATCCAGAAATTTTATTTTGTTTACTAATGTAAATATATTCCCTTTCCATGCTCAGGTAATCAGTCCAACGTACATATTGATATAAGAACAGCAAACTTTTCCTTAACATTAAACTGCCTCTTTGCAATGGGTAATGATGATTTATGCAAAAAGCTTACTTTGTGGGTAAATGAAGCTTTGTGGGTTTACAATTCACGTATTTGTTCTTTTCATTTTATGAATAACTGCCATTTCCTTGAAGTAAGTTATTACTATAGGGAGATGAGTATACTCTCCTGAGGGCCAAATATTCTGCTACTGTCACTGTCCTATTAACATTAGGTTGTCTTGAAGTCAGTAAAACCGCACAACCTTATTCAGAGGGTTCCTCTAGAAATGAAAGTAAGATATCAGACCTTCTTTTTGAAGCTTCTTTTGCTGTTTCTTTCATTCTGAGGATGGTTTCTCTAATTAAGAGACAGTTGTGCTCACAATCCTGATATGCATCTGTGTATCATCTTATGAAAACCTGCAGGAATGCCAGTTCAAGATCATCTTTGTAAAATTACCTTCTGGCTAGCACAGAAACTGCACTGTCTGAAATGATCTGATTTTGTCAAGGTTCCATTGCTGAAATTATTTACAGTAAGAGAGCTGTACTGTAGTCATGCTGGTCATGTTCAGGTTGCATTAGTCACAGTTCTAACACCCTGCATTTCTAATGCACTACTAAAGCTGGTGTGACACCCCTGAAACCCTCCTGGGTGTTTTGGAGCTTGCCTCCCTATGTGTTATCGCCAATATAATAAAGGGGATATTTTCTGAAGGCACAAGAGGAATACACACACGATTCATTGCCCACGTATTATGCAGTTGCAAAGACCAAACTTCCTTTCGAGCTGTGCTGAGAGCACACCGAAGTTACCCTCCTAGTTTACAGAAACTTAGTTAATTTGCTTCTTCAGAGTTGCACCTTTGGACCCAAATCCTATCCACAGCTCTATGAACTCACTTAGAAACTCTACATGTTCTCAGACTTGTGAGAATTTTGTCAAACCTGGAGCGAGTTTCTGGGTTTGTCAGTGGAGTGAAACCAAAGTGGCAGTATGGAGCTTCATGATGAAAAATTTATCCAAGGTAGTGGCTGTTGTAGCGTACGACCACAAGATTAGCCCCATGTATTTCCTCATCCTCACATACACACGCAGGCAACTTCTTGTAAAATGTAGTACAGAGGCATAAGCCCTCCTCCAAGCTCACAGGGAACAGGCTGGACAAAATAGCTTTTTATCTAAGCTCTGTGGGCCACATATATGAAATAAAGTTGCCAAACACAAATTAATGTGTAATTATTTTTCTTGCCTGAATCACTTTCTTTCATGTGTCATAACATGCAGGGTAAATAGCACCACACCTTTTTACTTTAATTGTGGTAATCTGATCTCTCAGCCACAAGAAAGCCTTCTCTAATGCCTTCTTTAGAATGGACTTTCAAGGCAAAGCAAGAACAGTAACTGTAATAATCACCTCTTCTTTTCTTCTTCTGTCAAAATGCAGGGGGGTTGTTAAACTAATCAAGAGCCAGGACCATACAGCAAAAAATGAATGCCCTAAAAGACAAACTGTGGTAAATGCTTGACAGGTAATTTAAGGTGATGGTGGGATTTTCTTTCTTTTTTTCTTATTTGCCTGGTGACTAATTATTTACGCAGTAAACGTAAGGCTGTCTGACTTTATAGTAATACCATAATGAGAAACATGTTGTATCTTTTATCTGCTGGGATTGTCTCAGTTTTGAGGAACAGAATTTCATAGTGGCAGGTGTCACCTCAGTTTGATCATCAAGTACCTCCTATGGCCAGAGGATCATTAAGACAAATAATATTCCATTAGCTAGGTTTGGCCCATGTTTTGCATTGCATCCTAGGAAAAGAAAGTCTCTTGCTGATTAGAAAGCAATTCCTTCTCTCTTTATTTTGTATCACTTTAATTCCCTGACTAGCTGCATTTTAGGAATAAAATCCTACATCCAAAACTGATCTTCTGACAAGGTTAAGTGGAGAACACCAAAAACACTCGCCCATCCAGCTGCTTTTATGCTTTAATACCCACTGACGTGAAACAAGGACTTCTTAGAGACCTTGGTGACTGGTGAGCTGGGTCCAAGCCTAAGGCTCTTGTACAGATCTTGGGGAAGTGCGGGCAGCAACTACAGAAGTGCAGTCCTGACCCACCAGGAGCTGACCTTGGACAGGATTAAAACTTTCTCAATGTTTCAAGGTGAAGGACCTTGCTGGCCTCTGTTAGCTCCACAAGAATCACTGCCTTCTGCTGTGGTAGAAATCAGTAGGGATGAATGATTTGAGACTGAGGGCAATTGTCTACCATTTGAAACTAAGCAAAGCAGCCCATGATTCACCCCCTGTGCTAGTGGAAATGAGGAGAAACCTTACACCCTGACCAGTGTACCCACAAGGATAACAGTATGCTTCAATCTGCTAGAAAAGCATTTACAATCATCTGTTAGCACAGTGTCCAATGGTTATTTCTAGCACAACTTAAAGCTTTAAGTCACATCAGTGTCCACCATGCTAAATGCAGGAGAAAGTCCCTCTCATATGGATGCTGCATCATGTGAAATATAGAGTGTCTCCCTAAGTATCCATGTTGTCCTAGGCACCAGCCTTCCCCCACATGACAGAAATTCAAACAGGTCATAGCAGCCTCACATTACAGACTCTCTTCTGTGTTTTGCCACTGTGGAGTGAAGACATTGAGGTTTTTCTTCACAGCTCACAGAGATATGGCAGAAGCTTAGACCATTCATACAACTTTGGGTCTCCTATACTCCTCATAGGTCCTTGGTGGAGCTGTGCTGCCAAAGGTTCTTGTTGGCCTTCTCTTTAGGGAAGAGTCTAATTACACACTCACAGCTTTTGCTAGGTTTGTTGCTAGATAGTTTCACTGAAAGCACTGCAAGTCATCACATGCTAATTTAAGCTAGTCACTTGATTTCTGTGAACATTACTTACTTTCAGAATGCAAGAAACAGATTGTTGTAGCTCATTGTCCCTTTCATAGGTACTGCTCCTGCCCAGCAGAAAGAAATAACCAACAGTTAGTTGTCAAATGCAATGGGGAAAGCAGTTGGAAGCCATGCCTTTCCACAACTTACCCCACTTCATCTAAAGCTATATACACTGATCTATCCTACAGTATACTTGAGGCTAACCTATTTTGTTGGTTAAATGTCAGTTTATTTAGCTTTATAGCATTTCTGTATTAACAACATCACTGAAGTCACAAAGATCTTAGAAATACGTTATCAAACTCTTTGATGTCAGATTTACCCAACTTAACAAGAGGCTTAACCAAACATCCTCATCACCAATGCCAAAACATCCTCCTCACCCAGTCTAAACACATTCTCCCCACACAAATTATAACATGACAAGGCCTTATTGCCTGATTACATAACTGACAAAAAAGTCTTCTCCTGTGTCAGAGACACAGTATTAGACATACCATCCTGCCCATTCCTACTGAAGATCACTTTAATAAAGTTTATACTTGTTCCTCTACGGCTTCCCAAAAGATTACATGTAATCAGCAACACATATATAACCAGTAATACAGTAATACAGTAATACAGTCGACAGCATTGTCTACATTTTTTTTCTAATGACAGCCAAAAAGGAGAAAAGAACAGAACAAAAGAAAATATTCAATTGCTTAACATAAAGATCCTTACATTTGCAGAGGGCTTGCTTGGTGGTTTAATTCTCCTCAGATGTCATACATGGGACGGAGGATAGCAATATAGTTTGTACATTGAGGTCATAAACACTTACACAATGGCCAAATGCAACTGGTTGTTCCTATCTACCTTAAATATTATCTGCAGATGTTGCACGAGGTACTATCTGATAGAATTATAAAGGGTGATATTAGATGACTACAGGTGGAGCTAATGTAGCACCCAACCCTGTTGCGTTTGGTCTAGCTAATACATAGGTTCTCTCTTTTTTACGGGTGTACAATCCACCCACATAGCTGCACCCAAAATGGGATGTTTTATTATAAGTGTCTCTTTCATCTAAATTAATCAAAACCATTAGTTTACAGGAATCCATATCTGGAGAGATGCCTCCATCCTTTAAGTGAGAGCAAGCTGTTGTAAATTCAAACAGGATGGAAGCACCATATAAACATTTAAGCAAATAAATAAGCTGTGAGGAAAACAAGAGGAGCTATAAACTATTACCCCCCAGAGGGCAGGTGCAACTTTTGCAAGGAAAATTTTTGTGGCTCCCCATATGCCCTGCTTCATATTGAGGAGTTGAGCTACTGAGTAGAAAGATTTAACTCCTTGGAGGTGCATCAAGCTAAAGAATATTTTCAGCATTTTTCTAGCCTCCTTGCTGTGATCATCACAACTTGGGCAGGTGGGAGAGAGAGCTGATCTCCTCAATAGGCAAAATGTTCTGCTGCTTTTTAGTCTTCTTCTAAATTTAGAACCTTCAGACCCACCAGGAGTGACATCATAAGGGATGACAATGGTGTAATAAGCAAATGAAACATCACTTCAAGGTAATTCCATTATTGGGCAAACAACTTTTCTGGCTAGTGGAGGAGACCAGAACCAAGTATATTGTTTCAGATCCAACTCTAGCAATAATTTCAGCACCGAGGATCAGAACAGTCAGGAAAGTGAGATAAGGAAGAAAAATTTATATACAATACTTACATATCAAAGGTATAATGCCTTTCCAAAAAGTATTTACTTACAAGGTTTCTGTTGTATGCTTATGGAAGTCTAGATTATGGAGCTTGTATTTTTTTATTTTAAATATAATATGTATAAAATATATATGTATAAAATATATAGAATATTTACAACATATGTAAATAGTATCACCTTCAGCCAATCCAGGTGATTAGGACACACATATTTCCTATAAATTATTCCAGATCAGTGCAAATTTTGCCTTAAGTCATAATGTCTTTGTACAAATGATGCTGTTGATTATCATATGACACCGAAGAGTAGAGAGGTTCTCCAGTGCAGTTAGTCTTCCTGAGCTAAGTGACATCCTTTATCATCAGGAGAAGAATGTTCAATGCCTTGTAAACTGTAGCTGCAAGACCAGGCACTTATAAATTTTATAGTGAAGAAAATAAATATATTGCACTGAAAGGTTCATCTACTGTGAATTAAGGAGGGAGGCTTAATCCTCAAATTACATTTACTGCTAGATAAATAGTCATGGGCCAGTCAATGCTGAGGAAGACCACAAAATGCACCGAATAAGCGAAAAACTAAATATTGTTTTACTTTTTGTATTACCCAGAAGTTATAAGGGTGAGGGTAACAGAAGCATTTCAGTGATTTAAAGTGATATGTCCTGATGCTTTTACTGTGCTCTCTGCCTTTCTCTGTTTGATATTCCTAGACAAGAAACCTCTATGACTCCCACAGCTACTGGGACTGCTGGAGAGTTACAGATCTGGTATTACACTATTCGAGCTTCTTCCTGAGACTTCTCTAAAGACAGTACAAGCAGAGACTAGGTGCAGAGGATATTGTTTCTAGGTGCAGGGGATTTCCTTAGATCAGTAATGAGGAATTATATCTTCCCCTTTCTCTGACAAGAAATGGCAAGGGAAAGAAAAAATGTCCCCACCCATTATCAAATGCCTCCCTCACTTCCTAGGAACCTGAAACGATTTTCCAGAAGTCTTCGTCACATCTGCCAAATCTCATTGACATTTATGCTAGTTAAGTATTTACTGCAAGCTCAAGACAGGCTCCTACCAGAGTTTTTTCCACCCCACCCTTCCACCGTGCATATACATAACAAGGCAGTTATTCATGGACTGTGCACAAGATGAGATGGAAACTCTTGAAGCTGTAGATGGGATTCAGACAGTCTGGGGAATGTGCATCTTAGGAAGGAAGTTGACCAAAAGCTTAGGACATAATCTTAAAGAAGTTGCTCTGCTGCCTGTTGTTCTGGCAGCTTATTTTTAGACTTGTGTGGTATAGAAGGCATCCTGCTGTCCTAGTTCCCTCCAGAAATGGAGGATGTGTTGTGCAGGGCACAGTGCTAGCTAATAAATTGGATCTGAAAACACCAGCTCAAACACTAGCACAAACCACTGATGTTGCCCTCTTCCCGGGTGAAGAGATCCTATTTCTCCCAAGTCCAAACAGGTCAGACAGAGTGCTGAACAGTGGTAAAGCTCTACCAATCTTAACATCCAAAGTGGTTTGATTTGAGAAAGTTTGAGCAGTTCTATTTCAAACTATATCATGTCGTATCGGAAAAGAAAGGTCTGCATTTATTAGGATAAAATGAAATGAAGAAAAGCAAGAGAAGAGCATAGAACATAAAACCCCTCCTTTAGATCAAGTACTGTATACAGGCACATAAACCTCCGAGCTGCACATAGGCAATTTTGGAAACTGGACAATCCCAAAATGCTTGAAAAATAGTTCCTGGGAGACATATGTGTATCCACAGACCTCGGTAAATCAATATCTCTTTACAAGACAATAGTGCCAGAGAAAGAATGCTGTAGGTGAGGGCCATCTACTCAGAGCCCTGGTCTTGGATGGATGAAAGTCACATGTGGGATCCGTCTTCATGTTCCCTCACCCTCATAATCCTTCTCTTCCTCACATTGAGCTTGTTTTTGTTGCAGGAATGCAAGGCTGATTTTGTCTTTGATCTCAGCTGTGGCTTGTAGATGCATAATTATGTCATCATCAGTCTCTTGCCCCATGTACATGAGATTGAGAATATCATGTACCAACAGTAGCATTCTTCCCTCCACGCAAAAAGATTAGACTGGAGATTATCTGCCTTTCACTAATGCATAGACCACTTTTGAGACCTTTAATCTAATACTACTCCCTACTCCTCCTTTAATACCCTCACAGTCTTTGTCCTACTCTTCTCTCTCAGTAGGACAGGATTCTTAGTTCATGTACTAAAGGAACATTTGGCAGGCGCTTCTCCTATCTACTTCCAGTTCTCATTTGAGAAACCAAAGGGCAAGCTGAAAGCTAGCTTCCTACCTAAACCAAAGCTTGAGGAAGGTCTGATGCTGGTAGATATGAAAGAAAATTCCTTCAAAATCAGAATAGGTTCTTGAATAATAGCACTGACAACAGGCTGAAATTGGGAATCTTAAGTCAGCAAATCATTTCCCTGAACCGTGAAATTCAGCATGACTTTCCCATAACATCATTAACTTGAGCTGGTATAAGGTATGTGGTTACACCCATGCACTCATTTTCTCTCCCTGCCTCTCACAGTCAAACCCATGATTCCTTTCTTCCACTTTCTCATCTTCATGATTCTTATGTCTCACTTGCTTTTCTCTCAGTCACATTCTATTTCCAACATAGCCATGCACTGATTATTATAGATGGATTTCAAATCTGAGTTACAATTTCCATACTTAAGCTGTCTCTTTCTGGGACATCCCAGAAGACAAGGTTTCTTCCAGTCCCAGTTTCAGTGGGTCCTTCCATGTAGGATGTTTCCAGGGTTTGAAAGGTGGTTAAGCGCTGACTTTGAACAAATACAAGTTGCAAGAGCTGTAGCATGTGAAGAGGAAAGCACCAGCTTCATTAACAATGACTAAGAAGCAGCACCTAAAGGGGAAATTTCCCCATCTCCCATTTGTAGATTCTGTAACTTTATTTCACAGAACACAGGAACTAACTTCTGCTCTGTCTCCTGTATCTTATGTACCAACACACTGAACATTCACAGCCCCATTCAGCATTGACTTTGTCTCTTCTTCCAAACTCTGTGTTCTCCAGATTTCAAGCCTCCGTTGATGGGGATTCAGTTTCTTTTAGGAACCCCTCCAGAGCCAATTCTTTCTGTTAAGAACTATCTCTGTGGTGAACATTTATTGTATGATCCAATAAAAACTAAATAGTGCTCTGTCCTTTAGGGTTTGAAAGATTGGCAGTGTGAGGCTGATTCCCAGAAACAAGGTGGGCATTGACCAGGAAGCTTTTGTCATGTATTTGCATACATACATACATGTGTACATACATACATACATACATACATTTTTCTTTCGGGTCTTGTGAAAGAAAAAGTTTATCTTAAAAGCCAGGAAATTAAGAAATTAAATGATGGTTTTTGACATAGAGGGTAGTTTCCTCAAAAAGAGACAGCATAGTCCTATTTTTCCCACTTCTGTTCTGACTTCAGTATTATTCCCTTAGTCAGTGGGAATCATTGACAGCAGATGTCCCCTGCAGCCACCACCAGAAAAAAGCTCTTTTAAATGCAGGAACATCAGTGCATTTAAATGTTAAGACAAATACTAGCACCTGGGAGCCTTCCTGAGATGATCAAATCTGTTCTCCACCCTCGACCTCTGCTGGTAGAAAGATAGGGAAATACAAGTTTTCTGTTACAATGGACCTCAGACTCAAGAAAGCTTAACCTCTCCCTCTTCAAATCTCTCCCTGCAAATTCCCACATTTCTAGATGCCAGTGTCTTTGATATTCTTCAACAGCTTGCTCAGGTACCTAGTAACTTCAGTGTACCTACACAGCTCTGACAGCCAATAATCTGTCCCCATCAGCAACACTAAGATATCGTATGAAAAGGCCAGGAAATCCCACAAAGCTCAACTCATTTTCCCAACATGCAATAAAGTCACTGCTCTCTTAAATTAGAGCAATTGGTTTGTTAAACGTTAGACTAAAAAAAGCTCAGTGTCACAGTGCACTTTAGTCATCAAACACAGAAGCAGGACTGTGAGACTCAAAGATCCAATGACCCACATGGAAATTAAAGTCCTTCCTCCCTCAGCTCATTAACATAAAGCCAGTGGTTAGCTATGTACCTCCTGAACCTATAGATAAAGGATAAGGCTAATTCATGCTGGTCATCTTACCCATCAGGAAGTGCATCTGGGATTGTTCAATATTGTGGGTCAGGAAGGTGCGCCAGCAGTGCCTCTCCTCTATCAGTAAAGCAGATACACAACCTAGGGGCAATGCTCCATCCAGCATCCAGCTAATTTGCCTTCAAGACATCATCAGATCCCCACATTTTTAGCTCAGTCCTGGTTGGTATCAGTGGTACCTGAGATGACCTAAGTCCCATCCTGGTTCATTAGAAAAACAGCAGTTCAAACATTTATTCAGTGCAGGTTTGCTTCAACATATTGGTCTCATTGGTGAGCCAGAAATATCCCCTTTCAAAGAAGAGTAGGATCACTTCATTTACATTTGTCTTTTCCTCATGCCTTCCCTAGGTCTCTGCTGTTAGGGACAGGATACTGAGCTAGACAGCTCCTTGACCTGACCCAGCATAACAAACCTTTCTTAAGCTTGTTTATTCATTCACCTTCCCATTGACCTTAGCTGGGGGTAAGTGGATCTCGTAGTAGGGAGGTTGACAGAAGTACCTGTATAGGTTCCAAGAAGTCTAAGAAAAGATAGGTGTGTTAATTTATTTTTGATACTTTTGGGTGGAGCCCTCCTACTCATGGCAAGCTGCCATTGGATCACAAACATACTGTACTCTTGCTTCAGAGCCTACTTCCCTCTCCCCCAGGTTTAGCTCAGTATGATTGCCACCGCAGATGTCTTTGAAAATGCTCAAGCTGTCATTGGTAAATGGAAAAGTAGATGCACAGCGTGTAACCTCTTTGTGAAGAAACTGTCTCTTTGCTGCAACATTCGCTCAGATCTTGTTATTATTCTCTGTGGTGGTGTGATTTTGTTTCTTTTTTTGGAAATCATCCCTACAGACTACTTGTGATTAAATGTCTGATGTTTAAAGCTTCTATGAGCCTTTAAAGTCCTGTTTTGCAATTTGGGCTTTAGGCCTGGGAGGTCTGCAGTTCAAATCTCAGCACATTCCTCACTGCTGTTTTTAATTATGATTTGATATGGACATTATTGCTGCAGGGATCTCTCTCACACTTCAGAAAACACAGTTTACTAAAAGTCAGGAGATGTCAATCAAATTGGGTCCTAGTTCAAAAGAACAAGGACTGTAGCGGTTTCATTTTCTGCCCATAGAAGTATTTAGTTGATGTTTAGAAGTGACATACGTAGGGGAGGGAGGAAAAATGGAAAAAAACAAGGGGCAACCTAAAAACAAAAGACTCCTGGGGGTTGCAATATGCTTAGTCCTGGATCACCTAGGGAAGTGCTTTGCAAACTCAATAGAGTCTCTCTTGTCTCTTCCTTGTCTCTCTTTCGCACATAACTGTAACATAAGATTGCACTATTGCACTTTCCTTTCTACAAACTGCAGCTTAGAACTGGAACTGGTGAAATAACAGAAGGGAAACCAAAATTATTTGTTTAAATTTTGCTAAATGAATTAATTCTGTGATCAGGAGAATACATTCTCAGTTTATTTCCTCAGCTCTGAAAATATATTTGGCAGAAATCAAGGCCCACTTGGCTTGAGCATTATCTCTCCCTGCAGCTGATAACTGAAGCAGAAGGACTACAGAAGCAGAGTTTCCAAGAGAGAAGTGACAGTCCCCGATCTCATGGCTTCTCACACCAGGTCTGCCCAGCCATAACTCTGGCAGATTGTGGAAAGCTCAGTTATTTTCCTACATGTGCACATCTCTGTCCAAGCTTTCCCTGTCTTTAATACGTAACACTGAACCAGTGGAAAAGGTGTCTTGATTTTACACCCTCATTTCTGCTTAGCTTTGGTTTTCTTGGGAGTGGGTCTGAGCCATCCCAGCTGAGAAGGAAAGTCTTTTTCACGAAAGCACACTGTCGGGTTGCTGATGACTTTGGCTGCAAGGCAGCTTTGATCAGGAGCTCTACACTGAGTAAGTATAACCACAGACACTTTAGTGAAACTGCTTTTTATTATGTAAACTATACCCACGGCTGTCCTGAATTAAAACAATTTTCAGATGGGAGTCTTTCTATGAAGGGACCATTTCATTTCACTTTGCTTCTTTTCTGGTTTCCTGCGTTAAAAAAGGAGCCTGTACCATGGAAATTGCTTGAAATATTGTATATCCAGTTTAAGATCTGCTACTAGGTCATGCTGTACAGAGTATTTTTAATCTATCAGGAAGTTAGACTTTTATTTGTCAAGCTTTGATTAAATTTTGTGGTTAAGAATAACAAAAAAGGGGAAAAACAAGACTAAAACTCTATATCAGTCTGTGTTAGAAAATATAGTAATCATAAGGAGTTGTTTTGTAAGATCAAATGAGAATGGAACCTGTATGTAACAACAATGCTATAAAGGGAAGGTCTTTAGGTTCTGTAGACAAGGGTGCTGAAGGAGCAGTGAGATTAGACCACCATTATTTTTCTTAGTGTTAAGATTCATTGACCAGATAGTCGGAAAAAAAATTTGGAATTATTATATAAGTCTTATGTAAATAGTTGAATTTCCAGGCTCTAGGGTTATCCATCTGGGGTATAAACATGACATTTACATTTAGTTGTCTTCACCTCTAAACTCATTTTAAGAGTGAGTCTGGTATCAGAAAACTTAGACACTGGCAGGTATGTCATAACACCAGTTTGAACTCTTTCTTTAAGTATTTCAAAACCTTGTTTGGAGTTTTCAGGCCCAGTAGATGGATTTCATACTTTTTTATTTGGTCCTCAAGGTAAGCCTCCTAACTGAGAATGGTGGGAGTTTGTTGTGTGGCATTGAAATTATTACAAACATTCTATTTTACCCTCGAGGATGGAAAGGTAAGACAGGTTCCCAGGTTCTAGAAGTTCCTGTAATACCTATGTAATCATATTGCTTATCATCCTACTTGTTTAAAAAAGCATTGAGACATATGGCTTGTTTCAAGCCCATATCTATTTTATGGCATATACCTCCATCACCATGCAATTTACAACTGCTTTACTACCATACTCCAGAAGCAAAAGAACTGGAAGTGCTCAGGACTGTAAGCTGCATAAATACATTAATTTTCTTTTATAGGGACGCATCTAGAAATATATAAAAACACAAACAGCTTAAGAGTACCGATAATAGTTAAAGATCTGGGAGCAAAAACCTCATACACATGGCTGACTGCAAACTTGGACACCTCAGAGATAAGCAAGTTTTCTTACCTACATTCTTCAGGAATTTTAGCAATGGCAGGTCATCATCTTAAAGACACTTCACACATGCAGACCCTTTTTTTTTAAGTTTTGTCCGAACTGCAGCCCAAGTTCTTGGAAACTGCACACTAGAGTCTTAGTATCATGCTTTGTCAGTAATTGAAACAGGTGGGCACACATTATCCCAGGGAGTCTCGGTCTGGGATGAGATCATTTGCTGTAGACAGGTTTTGTTTTCCCACTTGGGGTTCTCCATCCCTGTCCTAGACTGTTCATCCCAATTGTGCCAGCCTTGTAAGGAAAGAATTTTACTAACCCATCCAGCCACCAAAACAGCAAAACTGGAACAAAATAGAAATATATCTGGCTTCAGCTAATTCCTTTTTCTCTTCTGGTTTCCCATTCTCATGCATTGAGTTACTATGTGCCCCAAGATTAAAACACTTGCACACTATCAAGGTATCTACATTCAGAATCAAAAGAATACTGTCATACTTTGCCAGTTTGCCAGCATGATCTGCCAGACTTTCCAGGCTTCCAGCCTCAGATATCATCATATCAGCAAAGAGGAAATATCAGACATCGGAGAAATGCTGTACTCCCAGGAATTCATGCATCCTTGCTTCCCAGCCCGCTTGCTGGTTTTATAACTGATGAACTAGTTGCACCCACCTACTGAAGCAAGTAATAGGTTGGGCATGCCATGGCTTCCCAAAGCCACAGGGTTAGTTATATTTCCACAAATGCACTTAAATGTTTCTAAGAGTTCCAGCCTGAGTATGGGGTTTTGTGATGTCACTAACCAAGACTGTGCCTCTTGCTGTTCTCTCTGTAACTAAAGCTTCTTTGAGATTTTTAGGGTCATTTATTTGTTTTTTAAGGAAAATGTAATTTGCAGGTTAAGAAAGTGCAGGAGGTCAGCTCTCCTGGGTATATTCTTCTGAGTTCAGTTACCACCTTCTCCATGAGCATCAGTGAGATAGGAATTGCACTTAATGACTGTATATAGAGTCCTTTGAGATCTTGGATGAAGCTGGTTATTGATATGCAAAATATTCTTTTGAAGAAGAGTATTTCCTCATAGTTCTGGGCATGAGTAAGGAAAACATGAGAGTAGATGACATAACTCTGGTCCTGCAGTGCCGGCTCCAAACACTCTTGTAGCTGGTAAAACTTCATGCTCCTAATCTAGCCATCCTTGCGGGATTGAGAGGCCCAGAAATTACGCCTGCAGCCAGCCTTCATGTACTGCACTTTGTGTCCCATTCAGGGATCAGAGATGGTTTAATGGGAGGTGTCCCTGCCCATGGCAGAGAGGTTGGAACTAGGTGATCTTAAGGTCCTTTCCAACTCTAACTATTCTACGATTCTATGTCTACCAAGTTGGCGTTTCCACTAGTCACTCTTTAGTCCTTCTCAATTAGACTGGAAATTCTTCATAAATACCTTAGGTCACAATGTCTGTGTCAGCACAGCACTTTTGTACAAGAAAATCACTTCAAAGTGGGCCCCAAGGTGGGGGAATGGCGATCTGAAGGGAGGCTGGACTCAGGTACCATCACAGCTGGTCGGGTGCCTCTCATAGAAGGGCTGGCAAGAAGTGTTAATGCTGCTGTGCAATTACCAGCTGAATGTCAGCCGGCTTCATTTATTGTTTTATATTCTCAGAATTGCTCTAAATACCTCTTTCTCCTCTGCATGGTGTGTGTTGGCCACATTACTCCCTTCTGACACCATCCTGGCAGCTACTCCAACACGCTGACTGCTAGGCCTCTGCTAGGCTCTGCTGGGCTTGTGTAGGCCCAGCTGTAGCCTGCTCCCTGTATTTTTCCAGTCATAAAAGCATGTTCCTAGAAAACAGAAGTGTGATCTTTTCCTACAGATATATGAACAAAAAAAGTAAATTACAAATCTGCTGCGTATTTCATCTCATGTCCTAATAGTAGCGCAGCTCTGGTGTACAACTTACTACTGCAGAGGAAAAACATATCCCTGAAGGATAAATGACACTATTAGGAACCTGGACAAATATCCATTTCTAGTGAAAGAAATGCAAACAGCTGAAGCATGAAAGGAATAAAAATAGCACAGCTGATTTTTATCATTTCATTTATAAATTTCATTTATTTTTTGTGTGTATCCTAAAGAAAATGTTTCCTGGAATTGTGGGGTATATCCATGGCAGCTTATCTGACTTGGAGCTGTAATGCTGGCCTACCCACAGTAGGCACGTGTTTTCCACACATGAGCTCTTTTTATGATTAAATGTATTAAGCTTATGTAAAAGGAGCATGGCAACATACAGTGTCTGAAGTTCTAATTATTAAGTGCTTGCTAGATGGGAAATCACTTTTACCCAATGTGTTTTAGGTGAGGACAAGAGGAAAGGAAACCATCCAGAGACTTGAGTGATGGGAACCCTGGGATATCTTGGGGCTCCCTAACCTGGCAGCAATACTAAATTTTGCAGCTCCTGGGATGAGGAGAGAAGGGCAGATTGATGTTTTGCAGCTGCTGTCCTGGAGGAAGCGGCTGTTATGGGCTGGGGAGCTAACTGAAAATCCTTACAAAGCCAAGCCATGTGTTTCAGATCCTGAAAGAAGAAAAGGCAAGTGATGGTGTTTCTCAGTGTTGCTTGTGAAGCTTCGAGGTTCACTGGAGGGGCAGCCTGGCATCAGCAGAGAATCAAGCAGGCAGCAGAGCTGGTGCTCACAGCAACCTGCTGACCCAGCCAACCACCTGCCCCAAAAGCCAGCTCAAACATGCCTGAGGCCTGGAGCATTTATTAAACAGCAAATGCCAAATTCTTGCACTGCACTGTACATACAGTATGATTCATTTAGCCCCTGCTATAGGGAAATTATGGACTAATCAGTAGTATATTACTTTCAGTCCCTTCTTGCAGTCTCAAACAGAAGAGGCAGAAAATGATAGGCATGAAGAAAGATTATACTTTCATCATTATTATGATTTTAATCCACTAGTAAATGAGGTGATAGGCATTGCATAGCAAAAAGTGTAAATATTCAGATTGGGAAGACAATAAAGAACCAGGCTGAGGGTGTGGACGTGTTCAGGTCATACCAGAAATGGTGCAGCAATGTTCTGAGGAGGAGCACATTTAAACTATGCACAAAGAGACCTCAGCCTGCAGCTAAGAAGAAAGAAAATGCAATGGGAATTAACATAATTGCAATTTTTTTTGAAAATTCTTTCCCCCCAGGTAATTTTTGGCCAACTCAGTTTTTGCACATTCACATTGATTGAAGTATTACAATACCATTTGTGCTTAGGAAGAAGGTATACATTTGCAATGAAATCCTATATAACCAGAGTGTATTGCAGTATGTCTAAAAATCCTTAGGTGACAAAAAAAATCCTCAAATTCAGCTAAGTGAAATGTTGCCTGAGAAAGAATTAAAGCCTGGGTAAGACCCTTAGACACTGCTATCTGCTTTAAGCACACTCTTTCTAGAGATAACTTCTTTTAACTCAACCTGCCCTTTTTGACAGCTGTCACACAAGCTGGTTTGCATCTTTACCAGAGAGCAGGGATAAAGCTGTAGTCAAAGAGATGCAGGAGTTTTCTAAGTTCTCTAATATAGAAAAACAAAAAAGCCAAAGCAATCCACCAGTCATACTTTACCTTTGTGTGATTTTATAAACACGAGCATGAAGGAAAGAATTACACTTTGCCCCCAGGTTCAGACTGATTGGTAAGAATCTCAGACACTTTAAGTAGGCGCCACAAATTGTGTAAGCTCTGACCTGCTGGCTCACTGCCTAGTTCACATGACAGAGATATCTGATGGTTTTGGCAAGGCAGATTGAGGTGGAATAGTGCCTAGAAACCAGCAGACGCAGGGCAACCATCCTAGGGGTTTTTAAAAGGAAACAAACTGATATGTAAGGTGCAGTTCTATACACTCTGGAGAGGAAAAAGGGTACTTTTTATTATAATAAATTCATTTGACTACTACTATACAGATAGGAAGAAGAAGAAATACATTTATAATTTGAAGTCAAGGGGTTCCTAAGATCCTCAGGGCTGTTTTTAAATTAGTATAATGACATTGAGTATGTGCTTGGCCCAAACCAAAGTGACTCCACTTTTGCCACAGCTGCTTGAATTGTGCAACATTTCGTCTCCAGGATTTTGTAGTTTGCAAAACTGAACAAAATAGCAGATGTAAAATCATTGCTTCTTTGCTGTGCCTTTCTCATTAGGGCATTTTCCCTTTGCTTCAAGACATTAGACTGTTCCAGTGATAAGGTAGAGTTAGGCATGCTAGCAGCTGCCAGATGTGGTACTGCCTCAGGGCACAACGTGATATGAAGTTAGAAAAACGAGATATTGTATGCAGGAAGCATCATTCATAAAATCACTGCTCCTGAGTATCCTTTTCCCACCTTTTGTTCAAGTGCATCTCTCCCCTGGCAACCCAGTATTTTCACAAGTGAACCTCAGAAAAGGGTTGCTTATACAAAGCTAAGAAGAAAGTAAGGTCCATGAAGTGCTTTTTATCTTCTGCCACTACAAATTCTACCACTCTCATCCCTAAAGACAGAGTAACAAAGAACCAATAAGTGAAGAACTGAGTCCCTGAAATCAAGAAGTGAGGGCTGAAAGGAAGGGGAAAAGCCAATAAAACCTTCCTCCAGTTTGACCTCTTCCAAACTTTCTTTCAGCCATCGCTGTGCACAGTCTCTCCCACAGATATTTTTTCTTCACTATGTTCCCTACCTGGCATTTGATTGGGGATTTAGGTCCCATTAGTAAATGAAAGACAGCAAAGTAATTATGAATCAGGATGTCAGAGAGGGAGAATTATTTGCTGAGTGATTTATTGATGAATAATTTCATGCTAATGTTCTTGCTCACACTGAGGTCATATTATTCACAAGCAATTCCTACCAAAGCAGTTCAAAAAGAAGCTTTGTTCTAATTGCATTCATATAGATACATACTGCAACTGAGCAATATCAGGATATTTGCCGTATGCTTGTCTGACTTCTCTACTTTTAAAGTCTCTTCCCTACTGCCATATTTATTTGATTTATGTGCAAAATTTGTAAAATAGGCTCATAGAGAATGAGTCCTTAAAGCATCTTACAAAATCTGTAACAAAAAATATTCACCAAAGGACTCCTCTGTGCTATTAGTATTTACACTGCTTCGGTGCCTGAGGCCCCAGCTGAGATCAAGGCCCCGATGGTGGCCAGTGTACAACTAGATAATGAGAGACAGGTTTCCCTTGCTGCCCCGCAACGACAAAAAAAAGTTAAATAGACTGAGAAAAGGTGACTGAAGAAATAGATCTCAGAAAAGAGCCCACTTCTCCTATTTCTAAGACAAGGACCTCATCAGTAAGATCACTTAAATATGTACCCAAAATATCATTGTCAAGTATCCATCAGGCAAAATGTTCAGTAGGTGATCCTGGCACAGGTGCTCTGATGGTTACAGGGCACAGAGGCAGAGTTCCTAAGCCACATCTTGCCCTGCAAATGCTTAAAACCTGAGTTTTCAAACAAAAATAGCCTACCCCCTCTCTCGGCTGCTGGTTACAAAAGAAATAAGTGGGTCCTAAACCAAATGGGGCACAGTAGTGGAAAATGGTTGATCTGACCTGGTGTTGCAATGCATTGCATCAGGCAAGAGCAGAAAAGCCCATCTTCACAGAATATGAGCTCTATAAAGCTCATGTTACTAATAAGATATCATTATTAATTTCTTCCACTTCTTAGGTTTGATTTAGAATATGATTTGTAGACAATGATAACACTTCTACTTAACTTCTTAAACAGAAATCCACAAATTGTGCAATTGATTCTACCATGCCTGGGACAACAGGCTGTCTTAAGGTTTATCTCAAAGGATTGTAATGTATAACTGGCAAAACGTCAATTCCTTAGTATTCGTATTTACAGCAAAAAAAGCTATGTTAAATTTGGGTTAAGGCTGACCTTACAGAACAGCAGTCTAGGGTAATACTAATAGCCTCACAATCACTGCATCACTAAAATAATCTGTTAAAATCCAAAAGATCAAAATTAAGGTTAAATTTACAGAAAATTAAAATATATATTAATGGTATGGAAATTCCATGCAATCATTCCTGGCTCTACCCACTTTCAGAAAAAAAAATCCCATTTTTAAAATCATCACCAAATGTCTTTATCATTTTCTCTCAAGAGAACATTTGTTGTCACTAGAAGACCTCTCATTCTATGGGGATAATCAGACAGAAGAGTAGCTGTTTGTGTAAGACAAGACTAAAAGAGCTTTTCTTGTTTAATCAGAGTAAATCAAGCGAACTTTAGTCAGGGAGAGGATATGATTGTTCCTTATAAACATTACAGTTTACAGAGAGGGAAGGATAACTACTGCATGAAAGAACAATGTTAACACAAGAAATAATGGGAATAAATTGCCCATGAGTGAATTTAGCACTGAGGAGGATCTTAGCTGTCAGGGCAGTGACGCTCTGAAATAAGCTTGTATTTGGAAAGTGAAAGCTACAAGTTTGACTATTAAGGTGTAGATTGATAAATTCATCAGGTGAATTATATTACGGGGTTTTCTGTGGCAGTACTGACCTCGGTTAAATGACCTAGGAGATCTTTCTCCTTGTGTGTAATATAGCTAGTGCCAACAGCTGGTTCACAGGAGAGTGAAGGAAGAATTCATCTTTGTTAAACACTGTCAAGGCTTCATGGCTATTTGAATTAGATGGTCTTTGAAACGAAACAAAACAAAACAAAACAAAACGAAACATAGTCATTTAGCTGTGCACAAATTAATACTTCATCATGACTGTGATCAATATAAAATGGCAGCCAGTCTGAGAAGGAGAATTTGTGTGGCATTCCCTGGGAAATTCTCTGTATTTGCTGTTTTGGCAGTTTCGACCACAGAAAGAACTTTCAGCTACTAAGAAAAACATGGGGGAAAAAAAAAGACCATTAGGCCTATAAAATGGATCCAAATATAGCCCTTGCATAAGATTTCTATGAATTTTAATTTAATGGGGAATGTCTGTAATGTTCTATTAAATGTTTCTGGACAAGGAAAGTCAGATGTGGAAAGGAAAATTTATTGAAGAAACTATTCCTTCTTTATTTTCATTTCCATAAGATGAACTGTTTTCCTTGTGAGTTTTTGGAAAATTAATTCTGCCATCAAAAAGCAAGTGCTACATTTGCAGGAAGAAAGATTTAACAAGCACAAGAAAATGAATGAACCTGTGCTCATATGAAGCATCCAACTTTAATAATTTAACAGTCAAAACATTTTCATGGCATAGATTTTAAGTGCATCTGGTGTTTATGAAAGGGGTGACAACTCAAAGCTTCCCACGTATCTTCTTAAAACAACTATCACTAAAGAGCAATGATAGCTATTTGCATTAAGACTTTCTTACTGGATCACAACTTAGTGTGCTTGTTGCTTTTCCTGTCTTGAATTTACTGTAAAATACAGCAGCCATGCAGTATTCCTAATCAGGCCTTACTGATTTCACAGGGGATTATTTCCCATTTTCACAGCAACTTCTATAACGGAAAGTCAGATATTAGAAGCTTTCCAAAAATATGGTGAAGGGAAAAGAGTAAGATGAACAAGAATTGCCTGCTCTCAGGTGGTGCCCAGATGCTTTGCAGCCTATGCAGGATACAGGCAGATACTCAGTTCTTTCCAAAAACTCTTCTGAACATCACAGCCATCTATTTGCTATACCCTGAAGAAATCAAGTCATTCTCTATTAGCATCAAGGCTGGGACTGTTGGTGTTTTCTCTCTGCAAACATTGCTACTACTAATTTATTTTTTTTAACTCAAAGGTTCAGGAAATGTCCTGAAGCACCTCCGTGATAGGAAAAGATTTATTAGGAGAAGCTAAGATAGTTGCACTTCTAACACCATGATTTGTGGTGCACAAACAGCCAGGAGTCATGCACTTCTGTGTTGTTCCACATAGCTATATAAGATAGAGTAAAACACTGAGCGCTGTGAAATATTGCCATCCTTGTGGCAATTCCTTGTTTCAGATTTGGTGATGGTGGGAGTAACTCCTATCTTCAGGTTTTCCATATTATAAACTGCCTTCATGAAACTACCTAGTTTCAATTTAGCAAAACATTGCAAGGTTTCTGAGCACGGTAAATGTCCATTCTACTGGGTCAGAATAGCTCAGGTGAGATTTCATTAAACTTCACTGGAAGTGATTTCTTTACCTAAAATGCAGCAACACTATTTCTGCCACTGCAATTTTCTGCAAAGTCAGAAAACTGTTATCAGAATTGTGGAACCTTCTTTCTGCCCAAAGAAACCCCCATCACTTTATCCTATTTCTTTCTGCTTGAATGTCTTTAAAAAAGAAAAAGAATATTTTTTTATTACTAAGTACACTTCAAAGACCTTGGCTTCTTACTGTACAATTACTGATTTAGTGTTAATACTTACAGGCCCAGAGCCAAGGAAAAAAATAAAGAGAATAAAATGTGTATGCTTTTTGTAATATCATCATAGTTGAACAAAGAGTGAAAACAAAAGCACCAATATGAAGCTGCCAGTACTAATTATTGGGTGGGATGTGAGGTGCACAGTGAACAAGGAATGAGAAAATAGATTAGTGTCTCAATGTTTGCACGTCATTGGTGTCTTTAGGACTCTTGTCATGTTCTGGCTTTCAGGGGTTATACGGTACTAGGCAAGTTGTAATGCTTTGTCAACCATTAATTTTGAACTAGATATTGAACATTCTTTTACTCTAAATGAAACCTAAACCCTCATGGTGTTAGAATATTTTGTAACCAAAAAAGTCCTTTAAGCGTGTAACAAAAAATTAATTTTCCAGGAATGAGGACTTAAGGTCTAATAAATGTGTAAGCTCATATTGACATTTTTTCTCTCTGCAGAAGCATTTACAAGGACCCTTCTGCTCCTTATTGTCCATTTTCTGGCTTTTCAAATGCTTGGGCAAAAGCTATATAAATGTAATGTGTGATACTGTTGGATAGGATAAATCACAGCAAATATTGCAAAACAGATCTTGTATCAGAAGTTCTCAAACATTTCCACTTGAGGAAATAGATTTTCTCATGGATAATTCTTACTTTTGATTGTAAAACACCTCATGTGTATCTAGAGTAATTTGCTTGCATACAATCCAAGTGCAAGCAGGAAGCAATTCATACTGTTTTACATTGTCAGTTAATTAAATCAGGGAGAAATTAGGAGTGGTCATTAAAATGTGTTCTCTTTGAAACAAGCTCAAGATATAGAGGAGCAGTCATGGACATGCAAAACTATACAAGGCAGTAAAGGACTGTAAACCACAGAATAAAACAGGTGAGGTGAATGAATGTAACATGTAAATGAAGCAGAGGGCACACCTTGTACTGAGTGAATGATCTGTTTATTGATAAACAGATACTGGTATGTATAAAACAGTATTTTCCCATCCTCATCCTGAGTCAAGTAGGTAGCACTTAAGCTATTTCAGAAAATCAGGTTTTGAGTAACTCTTAGGAGCTGGAATTTTCCAGTACTGCAATTTTGCTTCAGGGGGTCTTAGTTTTTATTGAGTGGTCCCTGGATAGGAGTAAAGCAAAACACAGCCTTGGCAAGAAAATGGGATAATGTAAGAGAAAAAGACAATGGTGCAGGACTCCATGGCAAAAAATCAAAGGCAAGAGTTGTTACACTCATCAGATTGAAAGCAGTGAGAAAAAAGCAGTAGCAGCAGGACATATCTCTGAAACAGACTCAT
This sequence comes from Forpus xanthops, assembly GCA_032466535.1. Lineage (NCBI taxonomy): Eukaryota > Metazoa > Chordata > Aves > Psittaciformes > Psittacidae > Forpus > Forpus xanthops. Next base: position 13,544 of record JASSUY010005764.1, on the reverse strand, counting down.
TGTTTTTGTACCCTATTATACTCAGTAAGTCATACTGTCAGTTTTATATCAAAGTTTTTGTCTTGACAACTCATTTACCTACAGTGACATAAAAAATGAATATTGGCACATTTGTTATTTCTTGGCCAGTGTCTGACATTAACTAATTAATTAACTAATAAAATATCACTAATTGCAGAGACAGTAGTACAAGCCAGGGCTCTGGCATATTTATTTTGATAGCAGATAGCACTGCAAATCACTGAGCACTAAGAATGGAAGGTAATCTGATGTGCTTTGCAGACAGAAATGTTTGCCTGACGGAGCATCACATTAATGAGGCAAACTATGACTTTTGCAGAGTGGAGAGATCAAGACGTAAATATCAGGGTGTAACCCTGCAGAGGAAAATCCTCTAAAGACTTGTTGAAAGATGTGGTATCAAATGAATTGCTTACTTCTTAGAGACTGCTTTGATATTTATTGGTTCAAATTGCTCCACTGACTCACTCTTGCATAAGCTTTCATGCCCCATTTTAATCTTGACATTTTGGGAAGCCAGTCTGAGGCAGCATAATGACTAGGTTTACAAAGGATCAAAATGAAAAAGAAGCAGCTGGGCTGTAATAATTATAGTCTGTGAAAAAAAAAAAAAAAAAAAAAAAAAGAAAAAAAACAACCCATTGAGAAAACAGAGTGAGAAATGATTGTACAGTAATGAACAGAGGAGTAATGCCAAGATGTTTAGAAAATAGAGCCCTCACTTTGGGAAATCAGGCAGTCGCACACTTGGATTTCAGGGTATACACATAGTTTTTCAGTATGTCATCTTCTCTACAGTGTCCTGAAGTCACATAGCTCAGATACTGTTTTGAGGGGCTGATTCTGGAAAATAAATTTCTCTAATCACTTTCTCCCTGAATTTGGGAGACGTGAGAAAACAAGGGAAGAGGGGAGGTATAAAATGGGCTAAAACCAACCCTACCCTTTCAAAACAGCTAATCCAGCATCAGTTTCCAATTCTCTCTTCCTCATTGGTATAGTATGTCAAATGAGATTTACTGTTCAATACTAAGCATAACGAGTGGTAAGATGAACAGCTGGTGAACTTCACCCATGCACTCTGTTCAACAGCAATGGCAGAGCATAGGATAAAAGTATTGGTAAGATTCTTTGGAGCAAAACCTGTCTTTCTGCACCTTGGGAAGGCCATGTTTCAGGGTAAAACAGGGCAGAGTGAGGCCAGCTCAACTTTTATGTTTCCAGACGACCTCTAAGATATTGTACCTTGGCCTATCTCCACTCCCTGACAGATGGGTAATAGTGACAGCTGGGTGCCCGCTAGAGTGAGGTGCATGCGGCATTGTTAAGACTCCAGGGCTAATGGCATTCCTGTAGTAAACACTTTTAATAAGGGAAAATACCAATGTGCTTTTAATATTAGTAAACAAATGATTCAAAGCAGACAGTGAAGCCCACAGAGACAGTGATTCATTGCCTCAGGAATTCATGCCAATTTTAATTTTCACCTGAACAATACCTGTAGCTGGTGGATTCACTGGAGCAGTCTGCAGCTCCCTCTCTGTCACTTCTTGGTCTCATTGTCTGGACATGCAACACTGAGAATGAAATCAGAAATAGCTGTGGTTAACCCATTCAGAGAAAGATATGTGCCTTTGCATTCAGAACAAATGTTCCTCTTGGAACTATTGGTGCATCTTACTTTCCAGCGTGCTCATGAGATCTTGGTTTTCTTTAAGCACATCATAAACTTTGACTATGAGACCTAGAGTGCAGAAATTTATCTGTGTTCCCTGATAGATATAAATTGTCTGGTATTGTACACCAAATGACTGTTCAGAGCTGTCAGAAAGGCTTGGAGAGTCTGAGGCACTGGAAGAAGAAAGAAAACCTGTGTAGAAAACCCCATGTACTTATCTAGAATAAGAACAGTCCTATTGCAGTAAACTGGACTTTACGTAAAAATTCACTGTGGATGTGCAATTTATAAACGCAACACAATCTGGATTAATAAATTATTGAGGATTTTTTCAGAGTGATATTTTAAATTGTTTTTGTTTATGTATTATTGTTCTACATAATTCTAGTGGGTAGCATTGAAAGCTGAGATAAAAAAATGCTATTATGATGATGTGACCTGATTTGTCTGACACATCTTGGTCTAGATAAAATATCATCTAACTCATGAAATAGTTAAAATAATGACTTTAGCCTTGCCAGTGAAGCCTAGAAGGCAACCCACTGATGCCAGGTCCAGTTCCATACAAACACAGAGATACCTCAGAGCAGAATAAGTTCAGCATAATCAGGTTGTCCATTATTTCTCATTATTTTGTGTATTAAAATGTCAACTTCTCTTAAAAATATGAGCTAGAAAAACAATGAACTTCAAAAACTTGACTTTTCAGTTTAGAGTTTGTCTAAAAACCTTTCTTTAAATAAACTATGTAGTGACCAACTTCCAAGACAAATAGCTCATGTATATGTTGCATCAGGGAAGCAAATATTTCAGTATATTCTTTGGAGTATTCATCTCTGAGAACAGAGAGGAATTTGAGGTAGTCATCTGACCCTAGATATTCCCAGCAGGCAAAACTCAGCAAGATGTGGAAGCAAATGGAGGTTTTAATGGTGGTCCTGTTCCATCTTTTTCTCCCTCTTAACAGAAATAGAGTACCATGTTCTCCCACCTGCTGTTAGCTAGAAAGTAGTAGTTATTTTAAACTTGTGTGGGCATGATAGTAACGCACAAAAATACTGGCCCACGCTGAATCTGGTTTTCTTTTTGTTTGGATATACATAATTTTACATCCTGACCAAATGTATTATGAACTTGGGTCAAACAGGCATAAAAGCAGAAAAATGCTAGGAGTGTCAGGACTGGATCTTGGCAATTCATAAAGCGAAGCATGGAGACGTGATTCACTGAGCACAGAGCCATAAATGGCCCATGATTACTGATTTCCTCTTGAATTGGGTTCAGTACTCCCTTGAATTTCTTTGAGCATTAAATACCATCGGTCAGCACTTAATATAGATCAGTCTTGCTCTAGGTCTAGGTGAGGCTTAATTTCTTTTATCCCAAATACTCTTATCTCCTTGAAAACATGTGATTAAACTGTTCTGATTTCTTTTTCAGATGAAGAACTTCGTCTCCACAGAAAACAAAAGAAGGTTCTGTCGCAAGACAAATTGAATCAAATTCTCCAGGAGTTTTTCAGTTCAATTAAGCTGTGGGATAGTCCATATCATAGGTGCAAATCTCTCTGTGCATTATAGGACCACAGACAGGGATGTGGCAAAAGGTAAAACTAGGAATTATGTCTTTAAGGGCTCGTTGGAGACACTTGTAATCTCGTTTTATTGGTGGTACCCTCCCCAACATAATGAACTTTGATGAAATAATGAAGTAGCTGTGGCGCCTGTGAAACTGAGCAGGCAGCTTTGCCAGTTAGAGACCTCCCGTGAACACAATCGCCCAGGCAACAACTCTAGACTGCAGTGAAGCCAGAAACTCTGGCAAGTCACCTCTTCCCATCTCTTAATTCCTTGCAATTCTCCTTTTCAAGCCTTGAAACAAAAAGCAAATAAAACAAAATGATCATCCACTTAGGTCTGTGGTTGAGGGATATAACTTAAAATAAAAATAAATTTTGTGAGAATCCACTGTGTTGTTTAAAATGGCTCCAAGTTCAGCAGCCAGCAAAGTTACAGAAACCATAAGCCTGGCTCTGCCACTGAATGAGTTCACATGTCTAAGGAAATGAATACATGGAAGACTTTAAATAGCAATATTTTTAATTCGGCAAGGTTTCCACCCCCTGCTAGACTTGGACAGTGTGCAACAGATGGTAATAGGAATCTGTAAACTCATCATTGTTGTTTTTAAGAAGTTGGATCTGAGGAACACAAACATTTAATAATGGATATAATTAAATTCTTTGCTAGTTAGTTTGACTCAAGAGCCAGTTGGCACCATAATATCATTTAATTTACATAAAATATATAGTCATTCTGATTCAGAGAACTGTGATTTTACAGAGCTGGAACTAAAGATGAAATAACTGTAAAAGAAATCAGAGTTAGGAACATGCCTCTGATAACCTGTCTCAGACTCTAATCTTTGTAATCAAACTCAGGTTCAAATCAGCTAAAAGCACAAGTATTTTCAGTATGACTAATAACTTTGGGTACTCCAATTTCTACATGATTAAATGAAGATGTCTTCAAGTGACATGATTTTAATAGACAATATTAAACCAAGTCTGATAATCAGACTCCCCTAGTGGTGAAAAACCCATGTGATCAACTAACTGTATGATATTTCTGCTGTCTTGATGATGAACTGTTCTAAGAACTGCTGACTGAATTTTCAGTGAATATAAAGCTACCTTTGAAAACTTTACCAAAAGCTGATCCAGATGTCTAATCTGAAAATCACCTAGTTGGCTCATCTCTACACAAGAACAAATTCTGATTTTGGTTGAAAGTGAAACTGTGACATTTCCTTATTTGTGTGGTTTTTTGCTTATTGGGTTTGTCGGTTTGTTTTGCTTTTTTCTTTTTTTTTACATTAGATTATTTTAAATGAGGAAAAGCTTGCTGGTATTGCATCTTGTTGGGAATTTTCATTTTGAAACAGTCTTTATGCTTTAACAGGCTGATTCTTAGTGGCACTTCAGGTAGTAGCATCTGAAGGTAGACAAATATAAATTGAACTAAAATCACAGGCAGGTTTACTGGGAATGTTTAGAACACTAACCCCCATTAAAGTTCCTCAGGCCATGTATTTGCAAAAAAAAGAACTGAGTGGAAGCCCTGGCTTAAGGCATCCTTTTTTCTCATACCTGCCTTCCATCACTCATGTGTTTCCCCTGCCGCTCTCTCAGTTATGCCTCTCAAGTAACTGAAATTATTTGGCTGAAATAAATAAACTGGGTTTTTTTGTTGGTTTCTTTTTCTTTTTTTTTCCAGTTTTTCCCTAAATCAAGTGAATTCCCTGATGTGGTTCAATGGCCAGGTCCAGAAACACCTGCGCTAGCACAAGTGAGGAAGGTGATACCTACAGAATGTGAAAGAGGAAAGGGACAGAAGAGATAGGATAGGATTATAGCTGCTGAACTCCACAGCGTCGAACTGCAGCCCCATGGCCCAAATTCCATCCTGCTCTAGGATGGAGAAATACCCACACTGACATTCATCCATGGGCAGAAATCTCCTAGGCTTTGTGTGGTTCAGGGTCTTCCTGAGGCTGTGTAATCTTTTGTTCATCTATAAACAGAATAGTTGCTCCCCACAAGGGCTTGGAAGCACTTCAAGAGATCAAATCATCTGTCTCTCAATCAACAGAAGGCTCAGCTATATAAATGTCCATACAGCTATTTCTATCAGTCTATATAAAGGATTGCATGTGAATAGGGATAGGGATCTCCAGGGTCTGTGCCATTCTACAAAGGTACCAAGTAGACACAAGCTGGTCAGACCTAGGAGTGTTCATTACATTTTTTGGCAATTTTGTGGGTACAGAGCCTTAGATTGTGCCTTTTCCAGAATAAGTCTCTGATTGCTCATGAAATGTTTGGATGGTTTTTGCAATGGTGGCATAATTTTTCATTGTCTACATGTCAGTGGGGTCCATTTCCTAATTCTCCTGAGTCAAATTAGATTCTAGCTATGTTCATCCAAATCAAACTGTAAATGCAAGGCAAGCAACTATTGTGTAGGCTCTAAGCCATCTCTGGTCCGTTGTCAAGGAACAGCTCCCTGGTGTCTTTTTTTACCTGAAGAAACTAAAAGTACGTGGTGCCCTTTTAATCTGGAAACAAAAGAGAACAAAGGCAAACAAATAGAGGCCAAATTATCTAGCCTTGAGATCTGAGTTTTCTCCGTATTGAACTTCTGGTACTTACTTAATGAGCCCGTGTTGTTGCTCACTAGTGAGTGAGAACAAAGAAGAGTGACTCATGCTGCCTTGTTATTGTTACATAATCTATACAAGTAATTTATTTTTATGGTTAATTACTGGATTAGTTAGGTATATTGGAAATATAAAGAGATGTGGCAGAAGGAGTTACAAGAGACTCAAACCAGTGTCTGTAAAACTGAGAAACACCTTCATATATCATCTGGAGGGAAATCTGCGCAAAGCAAAACTCCTTTCAGAGCTGATCACCTGTGTTAGCACTTCTGAGTCCAGCTGGATTCCCTTCAGCCTCTGTAAATTCTTGTCCTTATATTAGTCAGAGGCTTTTTTATAGTGACAAATGCCTGTTCCTTTTCCCTCTGTGAATATTTCCTGCTTTTACCTGCTGGGGGAACCTACAGTCAATAATGAAGCTCTTTCTCACCTGAGCACACAGGGTTATTTGTGTTCCCCCCAAGACCACTGTCTGCATTAATCACCATAGAGCTGTGAGAATATGAGCTATAAATCTTTCCAACCACACTCAACTGCTAGGGATTGGTTTGTGTTATTTATTAAAAGGTAGGAACAATCATTACTCTGAAGTGGCTGGATGCATATAACTATGTAGTAGACATGCAAATATGCATTTGAAGCTGCAAAAATCCATTGGTCATGAAGTGACCTAAATTGGGATTACATGCTGAGGCACCAGTCTAATATGAAATTACTCCTATGTTTTTATTGTAATGACCAATTAAGGATCAGCACCTCTGAAACCTCAGGCAGCTGGTTTACATGAAATAAACATCGACCTTGAAAATATGCCCTTTTTGAAATCCTAATGCTGATGTGTTCTGAAAGGGTCAGCCCGTCACCATGGTGTTGGCAGGGGGTTGTGTTTGGCTGCCAAGTGCCAATACATCCTCAGTGCCAAATATTACTTGTGAGCAGGGAAGTTGCTAGGAGCCTGGGGTAAACACGAATGCTCCCTGCTTTCCATAGAGCTTCACTTCAAAGTCACACAGCGCACTCATGAAAGTACCCAATGCTCCTCTTCACTCCTTTAACATGTGGTGCATGGGGTACTGAGTCATATGGTGTTCTTTGGGGTCTTTTTAAAACAAATTTTTATTTAACCTCTGCTTTGACCCAACACATAAGTGTTGCCCAGATATGCTCCATTTCAGTTTATTTAACCAGAATGTTTGCTTACTCAGTGACCACTGGAGGGGAACTACTGTTCTTATTAATTCCACAATGGGTATTTGTTGCTTCTTGTTTTCTGACATTTTCTATATGACCATAATTGCAGAGTTCTTATTTTCAGATAATAAATGCACGTGTCTATTTGCTCAGGTATTATGTAATTGATCTCCAGCTATTAATTAAAGATCTAGACTCAATGTCTCTGAACCTGCCTCTGGATATTTGTCCTCATTGTGTCATACCTTGGGTGCACAAACAGAGAAACCACATACAGCTCTGCATGTACGCTGCTCATTCCCTTTAATAAAGAAGTCAAAAATCAGGAGTCGCAAAGGAGAATTATGCAGAGCAAAGAATATCTTTCTGATGGGATTTTTATTCTTCCTTCTTTCCCCGAGCTTCCAGCAATTCTCTCAAGATGCTGACGTGTGAGCATAATGAGCTGTTTGCTCTGCAGCGCTCTCAGAAAGCCTTGCAGACTAAAAGGAGTTTGTTTTTCCCTTATTGCTGCTGCTCTTAATAGCAGGACAGACTATAGTTGGCACTGGGAGCAGAATGAAGATTTCATGGGTGAAAAGAGAAATCTGAGATTGCAAATTCATGGCAGAGAGAAGACGGGTTGGTTATTCTCACTCCCAAGAGCCCATTTGGGCAAATATGTTGCATGATCCTGTGAACAAATTGTTACTTTTCCAGACTAGGCTGTTTTCTGTGTAAACACTTTACTGTAGCAATGTACCAGAACAACACTTTCAATCCAGAGCTCAACAAAAATAGACCTCCGGAACATTTGGAACTTGTTAGACACAAGATGGAAAAAGGGAAAGACAGACTGCAAAAAAAACAAACAAACAAAAAAAAAAAAAGAAAAGATCTTTTCACCTTCTAAATGTCCTCATTTTTATCCTTTTTAATAATTGTAAACTCCTGCTAGAGAGCTCCAAAGCTTTTCAAAACTCAGAACAGCCTGGGTCCCCACATACAGCAGAGGCACAACTTACTTAGGTAAAAATTGTTTTCAGTCGACTTAGTAAGTTATTACATTTGAAGAGCAAGGTTAATGAGCTTGCGAAGCTGGGATTGGTTCCTACCCCTCTCGCACACTTCCTGTTCCCCCTGGGAAAATCACCTAGCCCCTTTGTGACTCAGTTTCCTCACCACCAAATGAGAATAGCATTTTCTGACCTCACAGAGAGTGTGTTTGAGAAATAGCTGAGTACCTAGAGGGATGCAGCTACAGAAACACATGGTTTTATCACCGCCGGATGCAGCTGGTGCATCTCACTGCAGCTGAACAATTTTTGGGTGAAGTTTTCCACCAGAAAATGCTGATTCTAGTGGAAAACTTATATATTATATATAGCACAATAAAAATGTTTGTTATGTTACATTTGATAAATTGGCTACAGATTTTGCTTTGGGATACTTCAAGACTGTATCCATGCAGTTAAATACATTATTTATCAGTTGTAGTACAGTCAGGACAGTGTGGATCTTATCAGAGCCAAGTCATTCCACTTTTTAAACCTCATATAGATCAGTGGGCTTTCCTTCATGTTTCCAAAACTTCATTTTTTAAGTACTGTTTCACTGGTAAAGGGAAGACTTAGCAGTATTTCTTAGCGTCTTTGACAAAAGGACCATCTGTCATACCCAAAACAAAACAAAGGCTTGGTCCTCATCCCTGTGAGTGGCCATAGCCTCCCAAAGATATGCAGGTCCGTTATCTGTACACAGACTGAAATTGGTAAGTTTTTTTCATGTCTGGGAGTGCTGTCAGCAACTCACAGTGAACACATGTTAAAATAAGAAATCAGAATTCCTGGCTTGATCACAAGCTGGAGACACTGGGTGTTTTTAACTTTTCCATTCCCTAGAAAAATTAAATCTGTTGCTTCTAGAACTCTTACAGCTACCGTGTCTTCCAGCATTTGTGTTGCTAAATGAGATGTGGGCATCTCTGCCTATTGCTGCTTAGGTTAGAATGAGCTGCTGAAACCTCTACATTTGTGCAGAGAAGATGCAAGCAACTTCTGATACAGTATCATAACATTTTGGCATAACTTCATCCTACATAATGAAATGAAAATCATGAGAACATTGGCATAATCATTTGGCTTCATAGGCTTGGCTGCCTCAGGCTCAGCTTCTGAAGGTTTAAGAACTTTTATCCTAGTTCAGATAATATTGCCAAAACTCAGGTTGCTGTCTATAGAAAATAATAGCTTGCCCAAGTCTTTACAGTCTCTACACTAGTTTAATAACAAGTAATTAGTTGAATAAGTCCAATTAATGCTTTTATACAGATCTGAGATTGGAGAAGGATTGTAGGTCAAGTTTAATTTTAAAATACATTAGAATTTCTATCACTCTGTACACACCCAGGGCAATGCTATTATGGGCTTTCCCATTAATACATGTGATTCATTATTTGGACTTGGAGCCCAGATCTAACAACGCATTTATTTGAATCTCTAAAGCCTATATAGAACTGTAATATTCACTGCGAATGGGGGCTGCTTATTTTGACCCTCTCCAGTAAATGTGCTAGAGTCAGCATTGCCTGTGAATGAGCATCTGAAGTATGTTGCTGCACAATCATGCAACTTGAACAGTGCCTTGAAACCCTAAGCATGAATTTTGTATTAGATGGTACTTCATGGAGGGTCCACAAGCTTTCAAACAGTAAATTCCCCCACTAGATCCACACCTGACCAAGACTGTGTTTTTCAGAAGTATTACTCTGGCTACGAGAGCTATTGAGATTCATGCATTTTAATGGATGACTCTCATGCTCCTTGTTCCAGGGCTCTGACAAACTTTGCTTCAGCTCTTGGCTCGTGCTAAGACAGTGCACAAGCAGGAAGAGTCAGTTTGTGCAGCTTTCTCACTGAAAAGCAACATTTGCTTTTGAGATTGATGGGCTGGGCTAGGAAAATTTTACAGCCCTCTAGACAAAATATTGTCAAGCCATTAAAAGTACAAAAGGATATACAGCTGTTTTGCAAGACAACTCATTCGCTGAGTGTCATTAAAAGCTTATATACCTCTCTGTTGTAATGTTTTCATTATTAAAAGATAGACAATATCATAGTAATTGGAGGTGTGTGCCTTAAGTGTTATTCCTATCCTCTATCATTCCTCTTGGTGGTCAGAGCTATCCTCATCATATACTGACAAATTTCCTCCAATCTGGCTTTGATGTCAATGGTTAGATTAATTGCTATCTATCTCAAACACTGTCAGGTTTCTTCTGATATTAAAATGAAGTTTTACATTGATTCTTTTTATTTCATTGGCATTCTTCACTCAGTTGGAGTCAAGATCCCAGTGAGATTATTCCTCACTATGTCAGTGACGCAGACTGTCTCATCCAGAAAATGCAACTAAACTATTAAGAGCAGCCGATGGACTCAGCCCACCAAACACAACACAATCTTTTATGGTTTAGGCCCCACAACTCTTCATAGCGGTGGCATATTCTGTGAGCAAACACTTTCATTGCTGATTTGGAGTCTGCTCATTGCTAAGTTTAGAGAGCATCTCATGATTCTTATGCTGGACAAAAAGGAACACAGTTTAAGTAAGGTAAACTGACAGCAATCATCTCAGTGGGTTATTATTGTTTATGGTGTGCAATTTAAAAGCCAGATTTTCCAACAGTTTATGGATGCAATTATGCACCTAATTTGCACAGTTATTTTAGACTTATGCATAATACTGGCTAACTGCATATTCAACTGGGCTAATGCAGGGCTGGAACAGCACCAAATGTTCCCTGGTATGTTTTTCCAGGGGATGATGCCACATTTAACATAATCTCTTCTAACTACAGTGAACAGTAAGACAACTCACTAATAGTTTCACACCAGGTACAATCCACATTATTTTTCAAGGAGACAGCATTCATTATTTTCAGTAGATGTCATGTTATAAAATTAATCTTTTGTCTTTGGAGCTTAACAGTAATGTGTACTGGTTAAACAAAAAACTAATTGCACAGAATGACTGAGATGTTCTTTTTAAAATACAACTGATTTTTCATTGGATTTTCAAGCTGACTCACTGCAACACATGGAATGCATATATTTAATACATGTATACATGTATATTACATTGGCTCAACAAGTTTTTGCATAGCAAGGTCTTTGGTAAATTGCTTTAGGGACCACAGCCTCTGAAGTACGCAAAAGGCCTCTGTATTGGATAGGCTTGTAAAATCTTACTTGTCACGCACAGCAAAGTAGAAAAGAAGTGTTGCAATTTCTGCTGTAATCCTGCCCAAAGCCAAGCCAGTAATGGGGCCAAAAGGTTTTGATGAAAATGTCCACAAAAATGAAGTGATTGAATCATTTTCAGGAAGCTGCTTTAGTAATTCAAGATTAAATCAGCTGAGTGTTTAGCTTTGCCCAGTGGTACACTGTGGAGTAGACAGCAAAGGATTTCAGAGGGGAAGGGTATCTCTATTGCTATGAAAGCCCAAAGGTAGGCAATTGACCTAATGGCAATAACAAAAAAGAAATACATAGAAAAGAGCAATTATAAGACTGTAATGATTCATCTTGGTGGTTAGACAAAAGTACTTTACACAGCTTAGCTGAACTAAATTCTTCATAAATGAGACTAAACTGAAGACTATCCATATGAAACTATTACACTAATTTATGAAGAGAACCATATGACTGTAAATCACTGACAGAGTTCTTGTCTAACTACATCATGGTAATAGAACAATCACATTAAAGAGTAAAATATAAATGACTCATTTCATGTCATGGTAAGAGAAATCCTGGAAGATACTGAAGCTTTAGGAACCTGAGCCATTCATATGCATTCACTTTGGCTTCATGGTCTTTAAAACTTCTAAAACAACTTTGAACTGAGGTTATTTAGAAAGAAAAACTACAAACAAGTTAAATCTACAAGGTAATACACAATGGACATACAATTATCTGACCTGAATGAATGTTTGACAAATATAATTCAAACAACAAATTAACATCACAGCACAAAAAGACATCGTCATGATTCTGGAACTTAAAAATAGGACTATTTTCTCCAAGCTTGTCTGCTTGAAAGATATTTAAAACCTGATTCTCCTCTAGCACATATTAGTGTCAATCAAAAATAATTCTGCTCAGGTCAATGGATTTACACAATTGCAAAATTAGTATAACTGAGAGGACAATCAGAGCTTTTGTATACTACAAAAAATCTGTCTTAATAGCAACAGAAATAGAGAAGGAGGTAGGAGGTCCCTTTCCAGAACAGACTGGGTGGATAAACAAGAAAAACCCGCTGAGCTTGTAAGTGAGGATTTGTAGGAGGAGCTGTAGCATTAATTTAACCATTAATTCGCTCCTTTAAATTTTCCTTTTCCTGTCTTTTACTTCGTCTGTCATTCTGCATATTTAGAAGTAGATGGGATACAGACTTAACATTAGACTGCAGAGATGTGGTCTCCATCACACGGTATCCTTAAAGAAGTATGGAGGTTTAAAATTCCATACCTGGATGGAAGCAATGACTTCCATTCAAGCAGGGCTGTTTCTTGCAAAGATGAGACAAGCAGCGTTTAGCATCTCTCCACTTTTGGGCCCAGTCCATGAGCTCACCAAGTCATAGTCTGCCTTCTGCCTAGTGCAGCTACAACTCCACCGAAAATACCTTGCATGGCTGCTGTATCTGTGCTGCGCTATCCAGGGAAAGGTGCCCTCAGGAGGCACATTCTCAGCTGCAGATTCGTGTTACAGGATCACCCCCACTTCACACGCACTTCACATGCAGGCACATTTATGACACAGGACATTTCTGTTCTGTGACCAAACAAAGGCTCATCAGGATTTCACTAACCTGTAGTGGCTGTTCTAGCAAGCTGTTTCACTCCAACTGCATTCACCAATTTTGTTAAGCAATGTGAGCTGGCATAGTGCATGGAGAACAATGGTCAAAAGGGAAAGAAAAACATAATATGAAAACCTTCCTGTTGTGTGACTCAAGATAGTAGATATCGGTGTTCAAGGCCAGGTTGGACAGAGCCTTGGGTGACATGGTTGTCCCTGCCCTTGGCAGAGGGGATGGAACTAGGTCATCTTAAGGTCCTTTCCAACTCTAACTAGACTATGAGTCTATGTGTCAGAAGTGGATCTGTTCAACATTTATGGCAGATCAGATTTTCAGATCGCAGAAGCCACTAAAAATTGCCACTAATCACATCAAGATTGGAAGACCTAATAGAACTAAAGACAAAAATAAGTGGAAATGTGGAAGAATACACATAGTTCTTGCAGACAGACTTTAGCTGGCTACAGAAGGGCAGTATTTGTAAGAGACTCTTCATGAGGGACTGTACTGAAAGGACAAGGGGTAATGGGTTCAAACTTAAACAGGGGAAGTTTAGACTGGATATGAGGAAGAAATTCTTTACTGTAAG
>JASSUY010005763.1:60246-118451 GCA_032466535.1 Forpus xanthops | reverse complement strand
AGAGGTGAGCACTTCTGTGCTAGTGGCAACCTAAGGAGAATTGCTCCAAGGTGGGGCCTTCAACCTAAATGAGTAGGGGTCACTTACAGGAAGATAGGCACAATGTTATCAGATCAAATCCTACAAACTCTCTGGATCAGTTTTGTCCTGAGGTTGATGTTATCATGCAGAAACTCCAAGGAAAAGGCTGTCTCTGGGGCACTGCACCTCTTGCTGCAGTTTTCTGTTATAGTTGCATTCCACCAGCACAGTTTGAACTGCTGATCTCTAGGCCCAGCTCCCAAATATCCTGAAAGCAACAGTATTGAGGACAATGAGGCAATTATAGGATATTTGCCTACACCTCTGACTTAGTTGGCTGAAGCTCTGCTCTTCTCTAAAGCTTTTGGAGAAATCTGCTGTAGGATTTATGTTTGTATTTGTCAGGGCAGTGAGGAATAGGTTAAGGATGGGGAGTTCATAAACAAACAGTAAAACTCATTACCCTGGAGATTGCTAATAATGCCCAATCTGTCCAAGCTTCTCCTTGCACATCCCTGGGAGGATGCATCCTGCCGTCTTCCCCCCTCTCCTCCCTCAAACAACTGCTGTTCTCTGAGATAGAGCCCCGGTTTGTCTCCGTTACAGCCCTACACAAGCTCGCTTGCCCGGAGGAAGTTATATCACCCTCCAGGAATGGCTTGGAGAAATGCTGAAGGTATGTGCCACTTGTAATCATCTTTGGCCATGGGCCAGAGTCCCCCCCCTCTGCACTATCAAAGGCTCTCTGTCTCCCTGCCAGTCGGGAGGGCATGATGTCGTGCAGGCACAAAAGCAGGAGCATTTCTGTAATCCCCTCATTTCCCTGTCAAAATCTGTCGGTTCCTAGCAAAAGGCTTCCCATGGCCATTCATAGGGTCTGATTATTTCAGAAGTGGCCAGAAATAGCCTCCCTGTTGTTGCTTGTGAGAATGAAAGTCACTGAGATGGGGTAAGCCCCTACACTAGGCAAGAGAGATGGGTCCCAATAAGAGCCTATAGCCCCTAGGTCTCACTGGGATGGCATGCATTTGTGTTTTGCTTGAAGGTTTGAGTGATCATCTGGATGAAGTGGTGAAAAGCTGTACATTGCAAAGGATAGTGTCCACATTGAGTTAAAAAGCCTTCTGAAAATGTAGTACAGTCCATTCAATGCTGCCAGAAGGCTGCATGATGACTTTCCTCCCTTGTGTCTGATGAGAACTTTGTTTTGGCTTGCCGGAAGCTGGAGTTTAAGCCCTTTAAGGAAGACCATGGTATACTGTACAAGGTGGCCAACTTCTCCTCAGCCCCTGGAATGATGGCTTTGGCAGACAGTGAAACATCTTCTGGTCATCTCCAAGCATCCCGTACGTTCATGCCCGATACCCTGGTGAGTGGCGGGATGAGGTTCCCATGGGGCATCAGGGAAGACTTTACACCAGTGTTGGTGCTTTGGGGCTTCCTGTCTAAAATCCCCTTTCATTTCATCCCCTCCCCGATGCTCTCCCCCCTTAACTTGTCACCACTTCTTCTAGCTCTGGAGACATCTGCTTTGCCCGTGTCCTGTAGAAATGCTGAGGGGAGGGTGAGCTCGGTGAGAGAAATGTCATAGTTCTCACTGCCTTTAAACAATAACTTCTGAAAACATCTGAAACAGACATAATTCTCCTTTTCAAGAGCCGTATCTGAGGCTCCCCAAATGCTTGGCTCTGGCTTCAAAGATGGTGTTTAGCTATAAATAAATACCATTTCATTAAAAGAAAAAAAAAGAGAGAAAATAGACAAAAAAAATTCTACAAGCAGAAGCTTAACCAATGCCAGATAATGGGGCAATATGGGGTTTTATTTTTATCCACATGGGTCCATGTGCTCTTTATCTCCCACTGTAATTTATCCTTATAAATTAGGTTCATGATATTAAAAGAACATTACAGCCTTTACCTACCACAGAGAAAGGCAGTGGAGTTTCATCAAGTGCTTTGAGATCCTTAGATGAAAGGGATGATGACCTTGACCAAAGAGCCTATTGCTGATAGCTAAATGCATGCAAGGCCTTTGCTGAGTAAGGAGAATACATTTAAAGATGAATTTTAATTGGTGCTTAATTGGCAGATTTGTAGCCACTAGGCTGATGCTTGGTAAGAAGAGTCTATAGTTACTTCCAAAGTCTGTCATGAAGCTGAGTTTTAGCATCCCTTCCAGAATGATTTGGCATCAGATGGTGTGGCCTCCTTTTCCCTGTGCCTTACCAGCATGGTACCTTTGCCCAGTGATGAGCCTTGAAGCTTATTCCCTCTCCAAAGTTTCATAAGGGTTGTACAAACTGTACAAACCTTTCTCTACTTTCTTTTCTATCACATCTTCTCTTGTCTTGTTTAAATAATGCCCATGCAGGATCTTAGCTCTATCCCTAAATGGAAGATACAAATGACCATCAAACCTGACTATCACTTGATCTTCCCTTCTGGGAGTCTGGGGCTGCATCTTCCTCCTCTTCAAGTGGTTTCTTCACTCACTATCTGCTTTTGTGGACGTGGCGCCAGCAGCATTTGGTTTTTCTGCTCCATGCATAAGCTGAATTTGCTGCTCTTTTTTCTGAGCCTGGATTACCTTTAGCTTTAACATTCCCCAAGGTCTATGATGCAAAGGAGTACTTGTTTCTGACTACAGACATAGTTTGGTATTTTGCCTTCTCAATCCCCTTTCTGATGCCTTTGTCCAAGATGCACCTCTGACTCCTTAGCTTTACCCATCAACACTGAGAATTCAGACTCAAATACAAAATTGGTATTTCATGGATGGATTTATATTGCTTGATCTTACCCTGGCGCTTAACCCTATTGATTTCAACAGTGGAGCTGCACACTTTTTGCTAGGATTACTCACACCTTTTTCATGACACTGTACAAGCCAAGGAGGCAGGAGACCTCCATGCTATACCCTTTCCATCTGGAGATAGCTGGCTTATTACTACATGGTACCCTGTGAGCCTTCTGTTTCCAGCTCAGCCTCTGATCTCTTCCAAACCTAGGGAAGCACAAGGGATTTTAACCCTGTCCAGATGCCCATGTGAAACACATCCACTACTTTCTCCTCTGGAGGTTCCTGAGGAAAGACTTAAGTAGTTCTTAACTGCAAACACATCTTGGGCTATTAATACGCGAACCACAGAGATGTGAGTGATGTTCTGTAGAAGACAGGCTCTTTGTAGACCTGCTCATCAGCAGCACAGGCACTTGCTGCCTAAAATAGGTGCCCTCTTTACTTTTTTTACTCTTATCGTCCAGACTTTAGTGCATTGTGGTACTGGAAAGACAAAGTATGGACTCTGCGGTGTGGCACCCAAAGTGGCATCAGATGCTGCTTGAAAGAAGAGCCCCAGAGGAAGAGCATCACTAGACAGTGGGGATTTCCAGTGACTCATATCTAGTAGCAGAAATGCTTTAAGATGTTGAGGAAAAGGGAGCTGAAGGTTTTACCTGCAACCACCTGCTTATCAGATGTGCCTTGCAGCCCAGGATAGGGTTTTTTTGGGTTTTCTCTGAATAGAAATGCTTTTTCTTCAAGTACACCACAGACACGGCTGTGAAACCCCTGGGAGCTGCGTAATATGGCTGGCCAAAAGTGACTCCTGATGTCAAAAAAGCTAAGAGCTTTCCCTTTCCATAACCCTTTGCCTCCTGCCGTACCCCAAGGGAGAAACAATGGACACAGAAATGCATTACCTCCTCTGCACAGCGAGCATTTTTCACCCTCTCTTAACCCCCCTGAGTCTTCTGTTCAGCGAAGTAACCATGTTTTCTTTACCAGAAAAATACAGTTCTCTCCATGTAATTTAATTAGAGCTGCCTTTAACCATGGCCTTCAGACCTGGAAGATGAGTGCCACATGCTGCGTGTTGCTCCTAACCCCAGCAGCTCCTCTGTCTCCTCAGGGATTCTGTGCAGGACAGACACAAGATTAGTGCCTGAGAATGTTTCATCCAGCCTGAGCGCACGGAGATAAGAGATAAAATACGTCTGCCTTGGGTATGCGTCTGCTTTCCCTTGCTGCCGGAGCTGATAGCTGGGTTCTGCTGCACAGCAGTCTGCCAGCGCCACCTCATGGTCCATGGTCCCCTGACCATGCACATCGCACCACCACGGGCATCTCCATACCGCCACCACGGTATCCGAATCCTGCCACCATGGGCATCCCAATCCCACAGCCACAGGCATTTGCATCCCAGCGCCATGAGCATCCTATTACAGCAGGGATGCTTCTCATCTCACTCCTCAATGTGGTTTCCCTGGAGGGTTCAGGCTCAGGGTATGATAATATACCTGAGGTCTGCAAAGCATTAAAGCATATTGTCAGATATATGAGCTCATGGGGGAAGCAGGCCAGACACATTTGTTACTGGGAGAGAAACTACTTCTTGCCCTGACCTACGTCTAACTTGCTTTGTCTTTATTGTTATCTATCAACACCTTCCTTACTCATTTGGAATAGTTACTCAGTTCCTGTCCTTGATCACCTTCTCCCATGTACCCTCAGCAGCTGCTGCAGGACCTGGCATATCAGAGAGAAAGGGAAATCTTTCTCAAAAGAGTTTATTCTCCCTCTTTATTCCACAACATTAAGAAGTAACAGCTATTTCCAGGTAAATCAATTCGCCTTGTCACTGGCGGAGATTTTGGCAAAAACTGAAGATCTCTCTGGTTTTAATTGTTTCTTTGAAGGAAAATACCTTATAAAAATTGAAGCCAGGATTCTGTAGGAAACTTGAAGGGGCTCAGTGCAGTGAGGCTCTGCCTGGTTTTGTTGAAATATGGGCAGAGATATTTCTCTGCACAGTTGCTGTGGTTCAGAGACCTCAAAAGACATCCAAGTTTGGTTTCTTGCTGGTATCTAATCCATGAGTTTGTGAAGCTTTTCCTTCCCAGTGGGGTAATATTCCCATCAGATGCTCTGTTGAGTTCCCATAGACAAAATGTTAGATCCCCAAAAAACTTGAAAAGTAAAGGAGATCCTCACACCTCTAGAACTGCGGCAATGGCCAGTTATGGAGAAGGATGCAAACCTCTTCGAATGAGAGTTTCATGCCTGTAAAGGTGGGGAGAAAAATAGCAAGAAAGCAAAAAAACCCACTACCCTTTTCATCCATGAAATGAAGGAAATGCAGTCAGACAACAGACATCAGCTCAGGGATATAAAATTATCAGAACGATGGCTGTGGAACTGATTAATTGCTCAGATTTAAGTCACTCCTGTCCTTTTGGAGATGCCATTTCTTCCTTACTCTTTTCCCTTCCTTCATTCCTGCCTGCTACATTTCTCTTTTCTAATTTTAAGGGGGACTGAGCACAGCAAAGGGAGGAAAGGGGCAAATGCAGAAAGCCATTGGGGGTGCAGAGGTTAATCTCGTAATGAATTTGGCTAATGGGAAAGACACATTGGACAAGATCACTCAATGGCAATTTAAAGGCAATTTCGAAAGCCAATTAAAGCTTTTTCCAACTCTTTCACCTATGACTCTTTTAAATGCTTTTCCAAACTCTGCTTGCTTGTGTTTGGCTTTCATTGCAGGAAAATAGACTAAAACCAGAGAGGCTGTTCAGAAAATGAGGCTGTGCTCACCAACACAATGTGCTTTTTGACGCTGGCTCTTGCAGCAGCTCATCCCCCACCAGGGGCCTCAACAAGATAACCCAATATATAAAGTTTTCAGAAAATAACAATGAAAACCAAAGAAGAAGGCTCTTCTCGCTTCATAGCCATCTCTTCCCTTCCTTATTGGGACCCAAAGGATGGGATTATCTTGCCATGTCCTGAAGGGTGCCCAAGAAGAAGTCAGCTAGCTCATGGCTCTTCAAGTTGACTAAACTGCCACTGAAGTATCTTTCAACCAGAACTGGGGACCTGACAGAACACATGGAGGATGTGGTGAGAAAGCTTTGCCTGTGTGCATTTAGGACTAGCAGCTGAGCCTTCGGTGGTTTTGTCTCCACAGGGCAGGTTATGAGTCTACCAGCTTGTGCAAAGCTTCAGCCAATCCACGTCCTGGTTGCAAAAGTTATGAAACCCTCTGAAATTATTCAAATCCTCCAAATACCTGCTGAGTTGGGGTTTTGAGGACTTAGTCTTTAGTCTTTGGGCTAGGAGGGCTGGGAAATTAGCCATAAAACACACACACGTGTATGCACACCATGAATTCATTAAGTGAGAGGTATATATATCTTGCATCTGTGTGTGTAATGCCTGGTTCCTGTGGTTGCAACTGCACCTGAAGGGAGATGCTACTAGTGAAGTTTAAAGATGCTAAATGGTTTCACTGGTGCCAAAAATCCACCTGTGCAAGCAAATTCCTGCTTTTTTCCCCTGAGCAACCTCCCACAGCACCCAGAGCACCACTGTGGGCAATGCTAGCTCCCTGTCTCTGTGCTGTCCAAGTGGCTTCTAGATTTCAAAGGAAGGTTATGGCTTTACATGACCATTTAGTTTAACACACATATGACCTCAGGGTAGGAATCAGCATAGTCTGCAATGAAAAGAATTACAGCTTTCTGGGGATTTCAACTCTTCTTTAAAAAGATAATGCTTGCCAAAATGACCCTCTTACAGATAGTGAAGTCCTGGGCAAAGCACATGTTTGGTGCTGAAGTGTTTTTGGTAAACAAGGGATTTGAAAGCCCATGCACTCTTTCATTCTGTCCTCTGGGAAAGAGGAATAGGTCCAAATACGAGCAATGGAGCAGCTGCCTATAATGGTTTTGACAGTCAGTGTGGTTTTGACAGTGCAAAACCATCTGGGTTAAAGAGTACTGAGAACCTGCAGACAGAAATGAAGGGGTAAGAGTTCACAGTAGAGACCCAGGCTTGTATAAAGTAATACCTGAGGTCAGTGATGAGATTCTGCAGGGCTGAAATGCTCTGACCTAGCTCCCAGGAGATCCTAGCATTGAACACAAAAATATAACATGATCAACAAGGTGCAGAAGCCTGGGAGTGGAGGGAGCATCCCACAAGGAATAAAGCAAAGGTTAAAAGCAAAGAGCAAGGGTTCATTTCAGGATGTTTCAAAGCAGAACATTGCATTTTGCTTTTCCAAGCCTGCAGGGTTTTGGAAGCAAGCACCTGGGACCATCATGCTTTTGGACGATCTTGTATTATTTCCAGGAGCTCTAGGCTGTGGAGCTGTCTCTGGATGGCAGCTCATGGTTTGCTGAGCTGAGATATGGGGTGCTCTGCTTTCTCATGATCTCAGCTGCTTAGGTCATAACTGAGAGAATCCTCTTGAATACAGACTAGCAACAAACTGTTTGAAACCAGCTGGAGACACAGTCCTTTGTGTTATAAAATCAGCATTTTCTCCCAGACCTCTACTTCAGGCTATTTTTAACTTGAGATGACACATATCAGTGCCTTCATTTTTTCCCAGTCCCAAAGACAATGTGCATGGATGGGATCAGGTTCAAATAGTGAGTGAAAGAGACTGTGTAAGGGAAAGAGAAGTGAAGAAGAGAGAAGGACCTCAGCACTGACCTGAAGCACGTAGCTAACTCTTTCTTTGCTTAAATTAGCCCAAGCGTAGGTGTATTCCAGGGAGATATTCAGATCCCTAATTAAGAGTAATGATGTAAAAGGAAGTGCAGGCATAGTGAAAATGTATCAGAAAAGCATTAATTGACTAACATGGGTGTTTAAAACATAGACTTTAAGCTATTTCTGTTCTTCCTCAGGTTGGAGTGAAGCCAGAACAACTCAATAGGCCATGCATGGGGAAGGGAGCAGATAACCTAGCTGCATCCAATACCCCCAGTACTAAAGCCACTGGGCTGGTCTCATTCCCAGGTAATTTTTCCATGTGGATTCAGTTCAGCCTCTAGTCCTCAGACCCTCCAGCTAGCACTGCTAGGACAAAAACTTCCTACAGAAATAGTTTCCTACAGAAAATCATGACTCTGTCCTCAGAAAGGCTGGAATGCCCAAGCGTGGGGCAATTCAGCAGCCACAGGTTGAGGTACCTCAGCGAGGGACCCACACAGGAATAAATACCAGAGAATCACTGCTCCTAAAATGATCCTTTATTTGTTGGCTGCTGGTCGCAACCACTGACCTCAGAGCACTAATAATCCTGAAGGGCTCTGGAGGCTTTTTTAGCATGTGCATTTTAATGTAATAAGCTTTGGCATCTGAAATGTTTTTTTCCTTTTTGTCTTCTCCTTTGGGCTTGGAAACAACAGGGTCAGCTCAGTCTTTGAGCAAAAGGATGAAGACAACCCTCACTTTAATGCACAGAATTATATCATCAGCGGCCAGAGGTCATATCCTGCTGTCTTTATAAAGATAACTCCAGCCCTCTCTCTTCTTCCCCAGTCTTCTATAAACCTGGCTCAACCCATACCCCATAGCAGCAAGACTACACAACGCAACATCTTGGATTAGTTATGAGCTTTTCAGATGAGCTCCAACTCATATTTCATATCATTCCCCCCCCCCCAGCCATAAGATTTGAGTTTGTCACATTTACTGGAGACTGAAGTACAAACATGTTTTATTCATTATCTGTCCTCTTCTTCGCAACAAGCACCTGCAAAACATTTCAGCTCTAGACCGGATCAACAAGGCTTCATTAGGCATGACACTTTCTCCCTGGCTTGGATGATGAAGCTGCATTTTATCCCTGCACTTCCAGTCTGTAAAATTGCCCAGAGATCATCACCTTAGAAGAAGGCAGACTCCCAAAACCTCATGGCTGAGGTGGAGAAAAAGAGATTGAGGTAATTACACAGCCCTGATTGCTGTGAGCTGGGGGACACGTAGTTATTTCAGCCTTGTTGCACCACAGCTCTGCTTTATCAGCAGCAGAATGGAGGAGCACAGCTTTTGCACAGTCTCAGACTGGGAGTTTGCAAGCTATTGGGAGCAGCTCCTCTTATTATCTTTATTTTAACCAGTGGTCAATATTGGAGAATTGATTCAATTCTCTTTGCCCACTGCAGCCCCATCCTTTCCTTTTTGCCAGCTCTTCCCTCTTGGTTGATGAATATTTATGGCATGCAAAACAGAAAAGCTTCACCAAGAGAGGCAAAGAAGCACTTTTCCCTGCAAAATCCAGCAGCTCAGGGTGAGTCTTGGAAATACAGGAGGAATAAGTCCCTCCCCTGAACTATGCATAGCTGAGGTTTAAGTGCTGCTTGTCAAGCTTAAATAATTAAGAAGAGCATTTGTGAATGATCTCCACAATATTTTGGGTAGAGTGAGCTCCTTGAACCACAAGCATCGCACCTCTGCCTTTCAGCTAGGAATGCCTATTGCTATGCAATTAAAAGATACTGCCAATAAAGCAATATATTCTGGTGAACTAATGGCCTACTGCTGTTTGAGAGGGGCCAGGGAGATGCTAAATCTGATTTCCAAAGCTCTTTGTATTTAACATTGCGACAGTTGCTGGTTAAAGCAATCAAGCAAAACAGCAGATAAAGACATCTCTGTGCCATGTTGGTTAGTGACAAAGGAATGGCATGTATCTATTCAGTGCTGAATACAGAAGTAAGCTCTGAGATATCAGGATTTCACATTCTAGGGAGGGTAACAGCATTAAATAGTCCCCAAATCTGCTATACTTCAGACCCACAGGCCTTTAGTTAGGTAGAGGGGTATAGCTGGGGTGCAAGGGCCACACTACAGCCTCCCCATCTCAAGGGCTACCATTTTTGTTTTATGAGGGATCATTTCTTTCTTCATTTTCAAGGTAAGAATTAAAGGGGAGGAAACTGTTGAATAACCTCTTTGAAAAATGCTGCAATATTTGTGATAACAAATATACAGAATCCAGGTGCAATCAACTCTGGATAGAAGATGCTGCCAATGCAAAATGCCCTTTTCTGTGCAGTTTCAAAGCAGGAAAAGCTTGTTTCAGGAAAAAAAAAAAAAAAAAACAACAAAAAAAACCAACCCACAAAACAACCAAACACATCCCTTTGACACTGTCAAAAGTGCCTTTATGTTTTTCCTAACACTGCCAGGAAAAATCATTGGTCAGATCCCAGCTGAGGAAAGAGGGCAGAGATTTATCCATGCTCTGGCACCGAAGGTAGCCGAAAGCCTCTCTGCTTTGGGCAGCCATCATCCTGATTTCCAAATCCAGTGGGCACAGAAGGATCACAGGAAGAGCTGGGCCCATCCCCTTCGTGCTGTGCCCTTGAGCTGGTGCAGCATAGCTGAAAATGGGCGACTTTTCAAGCCATTGAGGAGGGCAAACAGCCTTTCATCCTTTGCCTGCCTACCTCATCAGGAGCCTGTCTGCACACCACTGGCTTTTTAATTGCACAGCTCTGAATGGTCTTTTGCCAGGTTAAATATCAGCCCAGCAGCCTAACCTCTGATTAGATGTGTCCCTGGGGGCAAGGCTGAAGTTTGCTTTTAACCCCTCATTCCTCCCTGCCCTTCCCTCCACATCCCTTGGTGAGGCCTCCCTACCCTTTCCTGTTATTGTCCTGCCTGCCTCTGATAAGATTAAATACGTGCCCTTCAAAAAAAAGGCCTTTTTTTCTTCCCTCCTCATACCTTATTGTTCTTCAAAGGGATGGGGAAGGCAAAATCCTGCTCCTAACTCCCGCTAAGAAAAGCCCATGATCTATGTGGCTGAATAAATAACCTCGAGTCCCTGCGGTGCGTGAGAGCAGCGTTTACCTCCCTAATTGAAACGTGGTGACAGAGACACTCTGGGGTTTACTTTTTTATTTTAGTGCCAGGATTATGAGGATCCTTTTTTTATTATTTGTATTTTTTCTTTCTTTTTTTTTTCATATTTTTCCTTCTATTTTTCTTTCTCCTTTTTCCTTCTTTTTCCTATTTTTCTTTCAGTTATTTCTGATTTTTTTCTATTCTTTCTTTTCTTTCTATTGTCTATTCTTTTTTATTCTTTTTCTTTCTTTTTTTTTCTTTCTTTCTTTTTATTATTTTTATATTTCTGTTTTTTCTTTCTATTTTTTCCCTGCCATTTTTCCCCTTTTATTTTCCCCCTTCTATGGAAGGTGAATCAACACTCCACAGTCTGCCTGCCAACTATTTGCCCTGAGAGGCCCTTTGGTTCTGACAATGCCAAAGGTTTATGACAGCTTGGGGGGGGGTGTGATTATAGATGCATTATACTTTTCACTCAAAGCTATATCTGGAAAACACAAACCTACAGCAAAAAATATGGAGATGCTTTGCATTTTCAATAAAACATCCCTGACAGGGCTCGCTGGAAGAGGAGGGAGAAAAAAGAACTCAGATGAGCCCCAGGTGACCCAAAGGGATGAGAACTCACGTCGGTTTAATATAAGGTTAATGGTGAAGCACAGTTTTGTTTGCCAAGGCTTTGGGACCATTGTACAGGAAGGGACTGCTTGGATGGAGGAATGAGTTTATTCACGGGGCTGTCTCCCACTGGCTTTAGTTAAGATGATGGCATGTTTTATTTGGCTGTACCAACTAAAGTATGTGCATTTACATAGGTATATATATTGAAGAAAATAGGGCTTTCACAATAAAAAGAGGAGGCAGGTGCAGTTTGTGGGTCTGGCAGTTGTAATAGTCCCCATTCTGCAGTTGGAAAGCCCAGAGCACCTTGTGCTGGTGCTGGATCGCCTGTGTCCTGCTGCAATCCTGGGAGAAAAATCTAACATTGACACATCACAGGAACTCCCATGTCTGTCTAATGAGCGTTTCTTCTCTCTGTGATACCCAACATGCAGGCAGGGAGTGGCGCTGGAAAGTTTTTGTTCCCAAAGCCTGGAGTCGAGGTGTGGGAGCAGAAATATGTTCTGATGCCAAGGGCATAGTGTGCCAAGGGACAGATCTGCTCTTAGTGTCAATTGGCACTGTCACCATCAGAAGGTCTGAGCGTCTTCAGGTGGCCTAGAGGAAAGGGGTCAGGGTCCAGCCATTTCCCCTAAATTGCTACCCCAGAATGTCTGGTCTCCCCATGGATGGAAATGGGAGCAGGGTGGGAAAATAATCCTCTGTTATGTTATCGTTTAGCTGATGAGCTAAAACCCTCCTTTTTGTTCCTAATTTTGGCATTGGCATTGACTCCAGCAGTTCAAGGGACAGAGAAGCCAGTTTGGCAGCATCCCAAAAATCTCAGCTGAGGCTTGACTGCTGTTGCAGCCCTTGATGGGTCCTGCTGGTTTCTGCAGGGGGTTTGGAGCATTCCCACCTTTTTCGCTCTCGGATGGCAGGTAATAATTTATCCCCAAATAATGCCTTGAAGAATAAACCTTAAGACATCCCTCTCTGAAGAGACACCCCAGCAATCCCTGTTATAAACTCTTTAGAAATCACAATTATTGCCCCATAGCGTTTATTGCAGCCCTGCATTAGGGAAAGGGACGAGGACCCAAACCAGCCAAACTGTGTTTTATGGAGAAAAATGGAATTTTTTTCTCTTTAAAATCACCAAACCATTTCAAATCATGATAACATTTATGGCTGCTCATGCTGCGTCCAGTGTCCTATAAGAACAAGTGCGTATGGAAAGCACCTCCTAAGGAAATTACATCCTCTACCCTCCAAATCTTCCTTTCCCAAGGCTGGAAAACTTCTGCCTTCTCCAATACCTGCCCAAATCACCGTGAATTTTACAACAAGGGAAATTTCCTTTCTCACAAGACAAAGCGTACAACCTCCTCCTCTTGCTGCCGCATTAAAATACCTCTGCTCCCCAATTAACTCATCTATCCCCCAGCCTCTATGTAAAAACCCAGCATCTAATACTCCCCAGAGCGTATCCATAGCTTGACAGCCTTCAATAGGTTAATTTTTCAAAGCAGTAAGCTGATATTTCTGCATAAAATGCACATCTGCAGGGTAAATGCTATTAAGTGTCAGTGAATTATGGTCCCAGAGTACAGATCACTTGAGCCTTAATGCTACAAGCACCTTAATGTTTTTTTGAATGAAGTTGCTGCTAATTGCTTCCATATGATGCCTTTTCCCTTTTTTTTTCTTATATCCCTAAGATTTTTGTTCTACCATGTACAAATAACAAGCAAGCAAGGAAATTACACTTTATTTAAGACGGATTCATGCTTATTTGTGGGTCTTCAGGCGTTTTTGGTGCCTTCTTATGCAGTTCTACTCAGTGAAGGACTCCAAGATGGGGTTTTCCCCCTCAAGTTAATTCCATGCTCTCCATCGGCATCTACAGATCTTGGTTTGATGTCCTTTGGATCTCCATCTGCATCTGCAACCCTATCTGAATTGTTTCTTCTTCCAAACATATTGTGTATAGCTGAGGCTACTAGAAGCAAAACTTCCCCTGTGAGCAAATGGGAGTAATAAAACGGGCTTTTGGGGAGCAAAGATCATAGATCTGAGATGGGAAAGGAGGATACAGATCCCCAGAGAATTTGCAGCAGTTTCTGATACACAAAGGTGTCTCCAAACCTGCAATGATGGCTGTATGGGTGATGGCATGAGCAGGGTGCTGAGCACTGGTATTTCCTCTCTCAGCATCCAGATCTGACTGCTTGATGCATCAGATCTGAGTAAAACCCCTGGGAAATCATACCAAATACCTCAGCCCTCACCTTGGCAGCCCTAAAACCATTTGAGCATCAAACCACGTCCTACCAAAGAGATACTTTTGCATCCAGGTTTCCATATGTCCAGCAAGGATAACGTTGATTCCACCTTTCTGCCTTTTCAAACAGCAGAAAATGAATGAAGCCTACCAAAAGAAAACCTTTCTGAATGGCTTTTTCATTCCTAGGGGAGCAGGAGATAAGAATGGTGCTGGTCCTTATAGCTTTTCCCTGCAAATGCGGAGGTAAGTGCTGCACTGGAGGCTGCTCTTGGGAAATTCATGCATTACACACTTAGAGACATTTGTAACATGGGGATATCAGCTTGCAAAAGAGAAGAAAAAAGGGCTTTTTTAGGGAAAATATGGCTTGTTAAGGTCTGACTTCAAACGCCCCGCGCAGCTCCGGTGGGAAGGCAGGAGGGCAACGGGATGCAAAGCAGAGCTTTGACATGAAGCAGAAGGTGCTGGGTGATGGGAGCTCTTGATTTACAGCCTGTATTTTTTACAGCCAGGTCTCAGGGGTTTACAGTAGAGCCCCAGAGCAGCCAAATTAATTAGTATAACGAAAAGCCCACAGGCTGCTGGAGGCTGTTGCTGTACATCAGCCCTTTAATTAAAGCCTAAATCCCTCATTCTGGTCATGCATAGGTGCACCTCTGCTGTCTATAATATAATTAACCTCTGTAGCAATGAACGGGAGAGCAAAATCTGGCCCAAAGGATGTGGATAAGCAGATTTTTAGCTCTTGTTGGAGTTCAGTTCAGGTCAGGCTGTGGTGGGGACTGTGCTGGGTCTAATATTTACCAGCAGAGCTAGAAGAGGTAAAGGCATTTGGCTTCTGGGCACAGAGGAGATACACAGGGATGTTGGGATCACCAAGCATCTGCAGTGCCATGGGGACTGCAAAAGGGGGAGATCCATCCCAAAACAGACAAAATCTGGATTACAATACTCTGAGGGCTGCAGCAGTGTCAAAGCGCCTTCCCCTGGGTGTGACGGTAATGGTGCATCCCAGGGAAATGCTGAGGAATGGGAACTGCAAAAGGCATTTGTGAACTGAAGCCAGGGAACTTCTGGCAGCTTAATACAAAACAAACTCCTTCATTCATGAAATGTGTGTTTCTGCCAGGAATGGTTTTGCATCCACCTGTGCTTGTGTCACTTGGAATTGCAGTTCTCTCCCAAAGAGTGGCTCTGAATGAATGTATACACATGTATATGTGCCTGAGAGTGTATGTGCATGTGACTATATTTGTTTATGTCTTAACAGCTGTGCAACATATTCACATTTAAAGAGAGGAAAAGGTTCATAAAGAGTTCAGTCTTTTCTATATAGGGAACTTAATTTGAATTAAGGAAAGGAATTAATTGAAAACATAATTGCTCTTCCCAATGAATTCCCCACACTGATGTTCCCTATCTGAACCGGGAGTGCCAGACTCACACCAGGGACCAGTTGCATCCCTAAGCTCCTCTCCTTTCCTTTTGTGGAGGCTGGCAAGAGCTGCTTTCAGTTTAGACCAGGTTTATTTGCTGGACTAAATATGGGCACCTAGAAAGTTGCACGGCGTGAATTCATCTGACTTCAGTAATTAGCCAGAAGGTACTTTACCAACTAGTAAACCTTTACAGAGAGGGAATTCATTAAACAGCTCTGCTTTGCAAATCACAGGGCTGATTTTGCAAGTCAAAATGGATCTATCCTTCAATTGCATTTTCTTTAGTGGTTTTGCCAGGAAAAATAAAAGGCATCCATGTCATTCCCGGTCTCCAGCAGCTGAGTGCAACGGCAGGAGTTGGGCTTGGGATGGAGGTTCCTCATCTGAAAGGCTGCACTGCCACCTCCAGGTCTGCCTGCACAGCCACAGCCCGAGAGACCCATCCCGAAGTGCAAACATTATTCCTGGTAATTCTGCAGTGGCTGTGTAAAGAAAAGTATTACCATGTCTCTCACTGAAGAGATTTTAACTAAAAACTCGCCTGTCTTCTTTTCCCTGTAGGAATTTATCACTGGGAAAAAAAGCCACCCTGGACATTTTGCTTCAGGACTCACAATGTGCGGCTGCTTGCAGCGATGGCAAGGTGCAGTGATGCTTTCTGGGTCCCCTAGATCTTGGGAAAAAATAGCTATTTCCACGAAAAATCCAATTTTTAATGATTTTCCCTTTCTCTATGTGCAGAACTCCTTGGTGTGACTGCGTGCTCCTAGAGGTTTTCTTCCCTAGTGTCATAAACACTAGGCTGAGGCCAGGCGCTTCCGCTGCAAGATCTGGATGGGGCCTGAAAACACCGGTTCATCCGTGCATCACGTAGAGATGCAGCACCGCAGCGTCCCCATGAGATGGCACTGGAGCTGCAGCGTTGATACCAGCCCGGGCAGGTTTTCCAGCTTGGATTCGGTGGGTAGAATTGCGTCTTTTTTGGAAAAATGAATTAAAAATAATTCAATTTTAGGGGCTAGATCCCCAGAATTTCTTACATTTGCTTAGCTGATATAGCGCTGGGATTTCTTTTCTTCCTGCGGACTTACGTGGGGCATGGAGCAAGTCATAAAGAGGGAAGATGCTGGAAATCAAACAGGTCGAGACACAGGGCACGCAGCAAGTCAAAGCAAGCTGGGGACCACTTTCCAAACTGCTTGCCTCTAGCCCTGATTTTATACCCTACCTGTGGCTGAGAAGCTGGTGCAGGAGCTGCCAGGCTGAGCTTTAAACCCCAAATTCTCTGAATAAAGGGGAGGAAAACACAGGGTGCTGGTGGGTAGTCTGTGTGCTGTGCGTAAGTGGCAGATTAGTGTATATGTTAGTGCATCTAGTAGTGCATAAGCAGTGATTCGTACAGAGCAGCCCAACAGATCTCCTGCTTTATACTCTAACGCCATTTCAGTGCCTCTCACATCCAGGCAGGTGTCTAAGCATTTACATCTGCTTGGTTACACTCATGAAACTCCTGCAGGACTTTCTCTGCTGTGGAGGCATGTTGGGATGCTCCAAAATGATTCATAGCCCTACTGGAACCTCCAAAATCTCCTGAACCTTTAAGCTTGGCCAGGGAAGGATCTGAAAGGGTGTCATGACTTTATAACCTCAGATAACCTTACACTTGATCAGTAATGGGATTAGAAAGTCATTTTCTTACGGGGCCTAAACAAAACACCCAAGATTGGCACCAAAGCACATATTTATATCAAAGCCACTGGAAAATACCAGCAGGGAAAACCTGGCAACCAAAAACCCACATCAGGAAATCACCTCCAGGGACAAATGATGTTAGCTGCTGCCTGCACAGAGCTTTGCTCACCATACAATAGCTCCGAGGTTTACCACATGCTGCCATTTACCCTTGGGAAAACTCACGTAATTCTGTCTAGGCAACTCCTCTGTCCCCTTTATGCCTCTCAATGCAAAGCAGATGAAATAAAAATATTAAATGAAAGCAATATGCAGGGATCTTTCCCCAAATCCTCTTCATCCCTATGTTTGACTCCAGGAATTTTTCTGAGTGGGCTGTACAGACTGGGGCACATCTGGGGCATAAATACACCTAATTTTCATTGCTTCATTATGTAGCTATATATATAAGTTATATATAAGGAAGAAGTTCTTTACTGTGAGGGTGATGAGGCACTGCCACAGGCTTCCCAAAGAAGCAGTAAATGCTCCATCCCTGGCAGTGTTCAAGGCCAGGCTGCACAGAGCCTTGGGTGATCTGGTCTAGTGTGAGATGCCCCTGCCCATGGCAGGAGGTTGAAACTGGATGATCTTAAGGTCCTTTCCAACCCAAATCATTCTATGATTCTATGATATACGTATCTCCACATCCAGTATGCTCTGCCAATGGAAAACCAGGAATCTACATCTTGCAGAAAACGACTTGTAATATTATTATTATTATTACTATTATCAAGCTCAGGCAAAACAATTAAAACTTCCCTGAAAACAACCACCCCAGCCACCAAACCCTGCAAGAAATCAGTGCCTGCATTTAATCTGCAGTCTTCAAAAGTTTCTTGGAAAGCTTAATTAAATGGTAATTCATCTGTGCATTGGCTCTGCCTTGTAAAGCCTGATAATGCCAGAGTCTTAATTAAAAAAAACTAATGCAGCTTTTAGTTTTTATTCTACTAGTTCAAGGGGAAAAATCACCAGCCAGCACTGTCAATAGAGCTGAAGGATGCCTCAGCTCTGCATTGATTTTCTTCTGTTTAAATTCCCAGTGTCAGTTCAGGTAATCATACTAAAAGTTATTCCAGATTTATTTATTTATGTGCTCCTATGGGCAAGATGAAAGAGCACCAGAGTGTTTTTAGCACCCCTAAATATCTGTGACCCCCAGGACTGAGCATCTCCCATGGTGAGGGGTATTGCTCCCCTGCACCTCTCAGATCATTTTTGTGCCTCCATTTGAAGTTTGCCAGTAACCTTTAAAAAGTTTCTTTCCCTTCAAATCAGTGGGGAGTTTTGATGGTGAATTGGAGAGTTAAGTTCATTTGACCCATTTTAGATGCTCCTTTTGGGTTGAAAGGGACTTTTCCAGCTGCCCTTGCATCAGCATCATTGGCCGTTACTTCTGTCATCCCCAAATTCACCAGCATTGATGAAACCCAGGCATCACCCCAGGACTTCCCATCTCTCCAAAACCTCCAGCTTATCCCTTTCTCTAACCCATTTTAGGGGAATTTTGCCTTTTTATTCAGCAGGAAAGCAGGAGTAAAAAGCCACCTAAAGTCAAGCAGTTCCTTTGAGAGTATCTCCCTAGAGGTCACCTGGAGAAAACATCCTTGTGGCAATAGTTTTGCTGCCAGACAATGGCAGAAAAGGGCTGATTTTGCTAAAGGTCTTACTCCAGCTCCAGCTCCTGAGGAAGTTATGGACAGTCTGAAGTGTATTTACCAGCTTTGGTGGGGTTAGGTAACATTGTGCTAACAACATCAGAGCTTTGGTGCCTTTAATCACTTAAATGGAAGGAAAAGGTTGGCTGGGAGAAAGTAAACTAGCTCCTAAAGATATTTTCTTGTCTGTAACTATCCATTGGAATGCTGCATTGCTGTTGGGAAATGGCATTTTGGGGGAAAAGCCTCATCCGGAGGCTTTTCTTCCACCCTTTTTTCCACACTGATAGGGAATAGGGAAATGTTTCTCTGACTTTGCTGCTGGATTTGGTCTCCTTGCAGCTACAGTGATATAAGGACCTCTTTAATGCTAATTAATGCAATGACACAATGAATTAATACTGTATTAGGCAAAGCTGTTAATTATACCCAAAGAAAACAAAAGAATAAAGGGAATCAAATCAGGGAGAAGTGACAACCAGTACTTGGCTTCCCTCTCAGCATCCCTCCCATACAGCCTATTCTGACTCAGTCAAGGGGAAAACCAACCTCAGGAGCATCTTCCTTGGAGCCCTCAGGAGTGCAGGTTTAATTTGGAAGGAGAAAGAGGTCTTCCCTTGCCCTTCAAAGGAGCTCAAGGTGCCTGGCCAAGGATGAACAGCATCCTCATTTTCCTGATAGGCAAAAAGGAGGCAGTGGGGCTTTCCTTGGGAGATGGGTGGGATTCAGGCTCAGATCAGCAAACCCATCATAGAGAAATGCAGCCACAAAGCCAAATCCAAATAAATAAGTCCGAATGGGACAGTTTTATGCTGTTGGTGGAGGTGCTGTGGTCTGCTACGGCAGCTGAGTTCAGCCAGCAGCAGCTTAACCCCTCCAACCCATGTAAAAACCTGGTAAAATAGGAGGGATGCAATGGGCTTGTAGGAGGTCAGTTCAATTTATGAGCTTGTCCAGCTGCTTTTCCTTCCTGTCTCCTTCTTCCAGCATCTATCACTGGAGATTATATGCCTTTAATAGTGTCCTTCCCCCCTCTATTTAGTGCAGGAGTTAGGATGAGCCTTGGTCTCTATTTTCCCCTTTCAATTCCATTAAATACATCCCTCACCAGCTCTTCTCACGCAAAGGGACACGGTGCTTTGGACAAATCATCTCAATGGCTTATTTCTCTTAACTCATCTTTACTTCCCCTCTGTCTGCTTCTCGTCCTGTGAGGTCGGCTGGTAAATGAAATCCTGGTGCAACAGCTGTTCCTCTTTCAGAGAGGAAATTCGGGGGTTTTGGGTTGCTTCAAGCCTAAGTTGGCAGCTACTGAGGTCAAGAGGATTTGGGTGTACAGCAGAAATGGGCTCTGCTCTCTCAGTTCAGCTAAGCAGCTTTGGTGAGTCTCAGAGGAGGTAAAATGAAATGGGCACAAGCTCATGGACTAGGTATTATATAGGGGTTAACAAGGGGATGAAAGGGGGGAAAGTAATACACCTAATTCCAGCTGGGTGTGCATAGGGTGTGCATAAGGGCAGAAATAATATCCCTTTTGATAGAAATGCACAATGCAGTTAGATATAATACATCAGCAAGGAGCTGGACAGCACAACCAGATGCTCACACTGCCTTTTTGTACCCCCTTTACCTCCTGCATCTCTTTGGCACGCCCTGAATAATGAACTTCCTTGAAAGGGTTAAAGAGCACACTTGCCAAATAGGAATTAAACTGTGCTAATATCATCTAAGTGACTGCTCAGAGTAATGGCAGAAGAGACAAATTATGTGGCATGTATTTATAAATAATAAAGTATAATTTATTAATAATCTGGAATTGAACAAAGAGTCTATGAAGCTTAATTAATTATTGCGTGTAAAGTGCCTTTGAGATCATTGGATAAAAGCTGCTACAGAAGTGAAAGGTATTGCAAGAAAAACACAGCAGTTGATGTGTTACCTCAGGATGGGGAGGGGATACCAAGGTGCCCCAGGGACACTTTATCCCCTGTACCTATAGCTCCTGTAATTGAAGCTTGTAACCAGTTTGGACCACTTTGAAAATGCTTTTTGAGTTTTATTTAAGCCCAAGGACCTTAAGTACAGTGTAGTAGCTAGGTGGTGTTACTGATGGCTGGTTTGAAAGAGTCTTGGGTTGTGGGGAAACTGAGTCACAGAGCAAAAACACTAAAGTTATCCCAAAGTGAACCTGTGGATTGCCTCTAGTAGGTGGGGGAAAGCAAAAAATCAGGAGATCCACCAGATTAGGGGCCGAAATTGGTTTCTTCTTCAAGCAGGGGTCTGTTCCTGCCTGAAAGTCAATGCAGTGCATTCACAGCAGTGCTTCTCCATTATTCTTACCTTGGCTCCAGCATTGCCAAATTCCTTCCAAATAGAGGTGATGGAGCATTCTGCTTCATCTACCCCACCCAAATCCCCATCAGCATCTTCCAGGAGGTTATTTGTCCCCTCCCAAGCATCATCACCCATCTCCAGGATGCCTGTCCATCTGCTCCTAATGATTCTGCCAGCTGGGTTTGGGCTCACTCGCCATCCTCCCTCCTGCTCTGAATGATCCTTGTTACACATCCTATGTTTCTATTTTTATTGAAAACTTGAATTGGCAATTTGCCCTCTTGCCAGCAAGGAATGCAGCAGCAGTCACCGTAAGTATCCTCCAGAGTCATAAAAGGAGGCATTACTGAGTGATGTACAAGCAACAACTATTATCTAGGTTACATCTTTTAAAGTATATATAGCTTAAAAAGAAGGCTTGGTGGAGCTGGGGGGGAGGAGAAAGATCTCTGCTTGCTGGGTGAAGCTTTGATATATACCAGGGAAGATTTCTCTAAGCTCCTTGCTGCTCTGAGCAAAGGGGAAGAGAGTTGATGCTCTGAAACCTCATGAAACTTCAGATCCTTTGCCTGCATAAGCTCCTGGTTCATGGTCATTGACCAAAACTATGTTTTTTATGCCACAAAAAGCCAGTTGGAAATCGACAGCTGAGGAAGGGTTGGATGTCGATTGCTGACTCTAATTCATGCTATTTTTGAGCTTTCACTGTTTGATGGAGAAAGAGCTGTTGATGATATCTGTCTTCTCACTAACCTTGATTTCTAGAGGAAAATAAGTCTGTGCTTTCTAATCATCATAGATTTAAAAAACAAACAAATCTGTCTAAGTTAATGAAGGCCGCACAATCAGTCTGCTGGCATAAATCATGTTATTGCATAGAAGACATTGACAAATGACACCCAAAAGTGTCCAAGGGAGGAAAACAAACACCATGACCCCCTCCTGATATTTCTAGGAGGAAAGCAGGATTCAGCAAATGCATGAAATCTCCATCCTTGACCATTATGGTAACTCCAGATTCAAAAGGGAAAAAGCAAGTGACTTGGAAAAGGGGTGTTTGCAACTGATTTAATGCCAGCATCAGTTTAAATGTGAAATATCCAGGTTGGAATTTGTCTGCTGTTAAAGAATGCTGTTTGAACTCATGGGTCATGCTTTTATTTCCCCATCTCCCTAATATACATCAATGGCCCTGTGACTTTCTCAGCTTGAACCATCCTGAAATAAGACCTTTCTGTAGCACTGAGAAACACCATGGTCTTTGGCTCCTTTATTTTTTTTTTCCCTTTTAAACGCTTTTTAAAGTGCCACTGTGTTCTTTTGGAGTCATATTAAGCATGCAATAAATTTGCATAATGTGGATCCATAATGTTTAATCAAAGCCTCTCTGGAAAGCTGTTATTGTCCATGAGCTCTCATAAATTCTCACTATCACCTCCATGTTAAATACTAAAGCTGCCCGGGGTATATTGTGCACTAATCGCTTGCAACATTGAGTTTGAAAGAAATTATCCTTTTTCTTTACCTTCCCTCTCTGTGTGAGCAACTTAAACCTCCAAAAGGCATGTGTGGAGGCATTTTTAGCAAGAAACACTGCAGGAGGGGAACAGATCACCCCCAATTTCTTTGCCAGCATCCAGAGGTTGGCTTATTCATCCCCATCATGGTGAGGAGGGAGAGGAGGAATGCTCCTGTGTATGCATGGCAGAAAGAGATGGAGAGCTGAGTGTCAAAATCGTTTGCACTTGGAAAATTATAAGACTCAATTTACTCCTCGTTTGTTTTTTTTTTTAAGCTTTTAATTTCCTTTAAATGAGTTAGGCAGTAAGGCATGACGGGGGGGGGAGGCTGCAGAGCTGCAGTGGTACCCATGGGTTGGGCCTTAAGAGATGAACTGAATCCTCCCCAAAGCAACTTGGCCATAAAAGCCCTCTCCCCCCCCCTCCCCAGAGATGCAAGATGAGGTCTCTTAGGGCAAACAAAATGAGTGGCGGTGGAATTGCCCCACTGTTCCCATCTGCATGATGTCCTCCTGCCCCTGTCCTAGGCAGTTGAACCAGATGATTGCTGTAGGTCCTTTCCAACTGAAATACTCTAGTCTAGTCTATTGTCAACAGCACTTCTAGCTGCAAATGCTGCTATCAGCCATCATGGTACCCTGGAGATGTCCAACAGCTCCATGCTGCTGTCCCCTTTCAGATCCACCTGCTTTGATAAGCATCCTCAAGCTGGAATAAAACCAGGAGCATCCCTTGACTACTGACACAGGCCAAAAGGATTTGAGGTGGTAGAGGAAAGCAGATTAAATTGAGATATAGTTCTTGGGTGCCTCCAAAACTGAAATAGAGGAGAAATGGAAATTAAAGCCAAAGGGTGCTGGAGAAGAAGATTCCTTTTTTCCTGCTTTCCAATGATTTGAAAAGTTAGGCCTGAAAATAAGAAAAAATAAAGCAAAAACGCCAAACCCATGTAGTTTCCTAAGTTCTGTGGGTTACCCAATTATGAGAGAATCTGGACTAGTCCTTTTGAGTGTATTCATTATATGAGAAGGGCTACAAATAATAGCAACTTATGGGAGGTGACATCTCCAAGCCTCTTAGGAGGCTAATTCTATAACAACATTAATTCAACGTAATGCGTTCATGAATAGAGATTGGGCTAATCAGGTTTTGAAAGTTAGGCAGCTTATTCTTGCCGATCTTAATTTAACTAAGTGCCTACTCTTGAAAGGCATCACCGTTCCAGCTTATTTCAACACTTCCCTTTGAAAAAAATCCCTTCTTTTGGTGCTTTCTCCCCGCTTGCTGCTGGGGTTTGCTCTGTGTTCAACCTGTCTGAAAAGCAAACTGACTGACCCACAGTGGAAACATATACCTTTCCTGTACAAGGAAACATGCACCTTTCCTGTATAAGACCTTTTTTCGCCCTGATCAAAACGTTTTGTTTTGTGTGGCTGCTTCCCTTTCATTTGCTGTTTATTTATTTGTGCTCAAATTACCTTTGGATACATGGAGGTCAAACCCCGTCTTTGGAAACAGGAAGTGCAACACTCTCAGATGCTCACTCTTATACATTCTTTGCCACCCACCAGTCAGGCTGGTGAATAACTCCAGCCAACAAGAGCATCCACATGGATGCAAGGTTCTGCTCAGCCCACCTGGACAACTGCTGTTCAAAGATGCTTTCCTCCACCAAGGGAAAGAGCCACCACTTCTCATTTTCCAGTATTCTTCCTTTTTTGCTTTAAAACTGGGCTAACACTTAAAATTATTTTATATTTCTCTGCAGTTACATTCAAGCAGTTTAATCTGCCATTAATGTGCATTTTTATTCCAAACCCATCTAGCATCCCTGGGTGAATCCAACCCATGTATGAAGACGGCAGTGGGACAACCCCCTAAAGCAGGTTGTAGTGCTGTTTGTGATGTCGGCAGCAGCTGGAGGTATTTCCAGGAGTAAGCACAAGCATATTTTAGCACCTTGTTTCCAGGCAACTTATGATGCCTCCTTAATTAAAAAAGAGGGGAAACAACTCTGACTTTGGAGCCAGGAGTGGGAGAAGATGAACAAGCAGTGATAAGGTCTTACCTCAAACATAGATA
The DNA here is from genome assembly GCA_032466535.1 of Forpus xanthops. NCBI lineage: Eukaryota > Metazoa > Chordata > Aves > Psittaciformes > Psittacidae > Forpus > Forpus xanthops. Next base: position 94,126 of record JASSUY010005763.1, on the reverse strand, counting down.
ACTTAAAAGATTAGCCTGGCAGACAGGCCTGGTGTGCACTGCTGAATTGAAGTTAAATAGATGGCTTAATGCTGGCATCGAATTAAAAGAAGTGTTATTTGAGGATTTAAATCTTGAAAAGACCTCACTTCCCAGCTGGCCTCCTAATGGAATTCATGTTAGTTTGGGGACCAGATCCTGCATGCAGCAAAATGCATCCATCACAAGAGCATTAATATAAAGCTGCTGTTATGCATCAAGAGCCTCTGTATAATGTGCCTGCGATGGAATAATCAAAAGCAGGGCCAATTTATTTTTATATACAGTAGCTTTTTAGAAGACAGAAAGTAAGGGTCTTTCCTACCACCTTCTTGATCTCTGGCGCCTTTATTGTCTGTCTCCTGCAAAAATTGCTGCTCCAGATCCCCATTAACAACTCCAGGACCTGTGTCCATCTCTCTGGAAAATGCTGTATTTCCTTTTTTTCTCTCTAAATAATCTCTTTTAGTAGGTTTCTGATGACTCTTATCCTTAAGGCTTTAGTTCTGTATCCCCATTCTCCAGGTGAGAATCCAAAACCCAAGAGATTTTCCAAGAGGAAATCTAATGCACCTTGATCTTGAGATAGAAAAATGACCTTTTATTTCTAAAATGGCTTTAAAAGCTATAGTTCCTGGAAGCTTGATTTGCAAACCCATCCAAAATTCACCATCTGACCATTCCCTGTGCCTCTGGCCTGTGTCTGATTACAAGGCAATGATTCAATTTGATAATATCTAATTTTTATTGCAGTATCAATAAGGAAAACTGCCAATCAGCTGAGCAATTCTCAGTGTGTTAGTGCATTTATGGCCCTCCAAGCAAGAACATCCTTAATACTTGGTGATGGAAAAGCAAATTAGAGCAGAGCCTGCAGGCAACGTTGTGTGAGAGGACCTTAGACAGGGACAACCAAAGTGATGGTGAGGTGTAATACAGAGATATTTAAGCAAACCTGTCTCAAAAATTCCTTGACCTGAAGGTAAATCTCAACCTGCAATTCTGAGCTGCTACCCAGGTGTCTTAACTGGCAGATTTTCTAATCTCAATCCAAGAGATTAATATTGAGCTTCATGTTCTGCTCTCTCCTTGATCTACTTTGGCATCTTCTGAATCTGAGCTGGGGCAGAGGATTTGGGAGACAGGTTTGGCAGGCATCCATTTTTTTTACTGACAGAATCCCTTTTCAATGAGAGGGATGGAGCTCCACAAGCTTAGACTTAAGTAAGGTTTCCTCCACACCTTATCCAGCATCCTAGAGTGATTTAAAGGATTTAAAGATACCTCAGTTATGACAGATGAATGGACTTGGATAGAAAGACCCTCTTCATCTCAAGCATGAGAAATTAGATATTCCTCGATGTGAAATGCTTTCTGAGCTTGATGGATCTAGTTGGATCTGGTGGAGCAAATCCCAGGAGCCTAAAGGTTTAAATGCCTTAAAAGTTTTAATATTAAAAAGCACAGATTTATTACACAGAGTGACCTTTAAAACTTGTCTCATTAAACTACATCTTCTGGCCCTTCTGGGCCTTGGTGCCTCTGAAGATGAGACTGGGAAGTTCAAAGCAATGAGTAAAAATGGTTAAAACTGTCACCATTTTATAGAGTTTCCTGCAAAACTGGAACTTGAAAAAGGGAAAAAAAAACCTTCTCTTAATATTCCCAAAGGCTTCCCCATGTAATAGTATTTGCTGCCTCTGTTATTGTATTTTCATTTGAGGAACACTCCAACAAGGAAGAAATGCTCCTGCCCTTGATGCACCAGTGTGTGACACAAATTGCACCATGTCATGGACCTGATTTTATACTGTCCATGTTCCTGAAGAAATCCCAGAGAGATTTGGGGACACTGGGGAATGAGCATCCTTCTAAGACCTGTTTAAATCTCTGCCTGTCCTTGTGTTAATCAGAACAGCATAAAACCACCATAATAAAATGCTTAAAGGACAGGATCTAATTAGGTGCAAGATGATAAATAGGGTTGCATCAGCCATGTGGAGGGATGGAGAGGATGGGATTAGTCCTATCCCTTCCCATCCCTTCTCTTCCCAAATTCAGCTGAATTATGCATGATGTCTACTTGGATTAACCCTAACTCGAGGAACCTCAGTGAGATTTGTGGGAGCAGAGCAGTTGCAGTGATGCAGGATGTTAGGAGAGAGCCATGAGTAGAGCCCTGGGACATCAAAATCTCCCTAAGAGCTTTCAGAGGTAGTTTTGCAGCACATTTCATTTTCCTCAGTGAGTTCCCAAACCCTTCAACTTTTAAAAGGGCTTTTAAAATGCAGACTGTTTATCCAAGCTCCCAGCTGGATTGTGCTCCAAGCACACCAAGGGAGGGTTAAGAAATGCAACAGCTGATGCTGGCTCTGCTCTGCTCTGCTCTGCACCAGCATTGGCTGCCCCAACTTACTTTAGTTTCTTTTCTCAGTTATTGATGGGATTTCTTTCTCTAGAACCAAGGGTTCTGTCCTGACTATAGGGGTGGAAGCCAGCGCTTGGACTGGTGATGGGCCAACTTGGCTGAAGTGCTTGAAAAGGAGAATTTTGCATCTTTAAGAGGAGTTTGGCACAAATTTACAGCAATGGGGCCATTTGGGCACTTTGCCAGTGGAAAATGGCTTCTATGGCTTCAAATTTCTTATTCTGCTCTGATAACACACACACAAAAAAGGGAATTTTAGCAACCTTCAGATGTTCCATTAACTGTGGGATTGAGTTGTGCCATTTGATATTAATACACATTTTTAACACCCAGTGTCATGTAGCTGCCTGTTTCCAAATTGAAGCTTTTTGGAGTTTCACGAATCTCCAATTTCACTCTTTCTCATCCCGATTTGGAGTGAGAACATGGTTTGAGAGGCTGGAAATTTCAGTGCTACAGACGGTCGTGTTTACAGTTCATTATAAATAAGAGTTTGCAATGCAGATTGAACAGGGCTTGGAAGGGGGAGGTTGTTTACTTGCTCTTCAGCTCAGTCCCAGGTATGGCTGTCACTCTGAATAATTAATTTACAATTAAAAGAATAATTTGCCCCAAGTTTGCTGAGTGCATCTTCATTTTTATTTTCTCACCTGCACCAAAAAAAAAAATATAATAATCAAGAGTGTAATAAAATAATGTGATAACTTCCCCAAATGCAATTTGCTGCTCTTCCCTGTAAAATCAATCTAATTATAGACACACATATTAAATGAATGTCACAATCATTGCGGAGGCACCTGAGCCTCAATAGTTTAGAGCAGACACAGCAAGGAAGGATCTCTTCTGTAAGCAGGGGCTGGTCTCAGCCTGCTTTCATGACATGCAATTGCATGCCCTTTGAGTGTTAGATAAATGGAGTTTAAGGCCCTATATGCAGGGTATATCAAGAAGTATATCAAGCACTGGCACAAGCTTCACAGAATCATAGAATGATCTGGGTTGGAAGGCACCTTAAAGCTCACCTACTTCCTCCCCAAACCCGACATAGGCACCTTCCACTAGACCAGGTTGCGTCTGGCTCTTTGCTCAACCTGACTTTTTGGGATTATTTCCTCAAGGGCAGGACATGTGGTTTGGGAAGATGTGGAGGGAGATGTGTTGATTTCCAGGAGTGATTTTCAACCATGCACACTAAATATTTCCAGCAGGTTTATCCAGAGGGAGCAGTGAGTGTCTCAAGACACCTGTAGGAAATTATTTAGGGCTTCAGCCAGCTCCATGGTGAAGCATCAAGATGACAGCAGGTTGGCTAAATGCCAGACCAACATTTTGGGGGCAATTCTTGCTATTGCTATTTTTCATCACTTCACGCTGATTTGTCAAAACCCATGCAGAAGGCTCTGACCATAAGGGGCGAGGGGAGGGAGAGTTGAAGCAAATCTCGGTATAAAAGTCTGGTCCCTCACCAGCTTGTGCAGCTGATCTTTTTAAAGCCTTTTTATCTTCATTCTGGTCATAGTGAGGACAATTCCCGCTGAGCATCCTGTCCCATTGTAGGCAGAGCCTGTTGGTTTTACACTCTTCAATTAATCAGGCATCTTTTGTGGCTTTCACATGAAGAAATTGCCTCCCTATTTGTGGGAAGAATTATACAAGGGATGCCCAGACCTTGATTTTATTGGAGCTCCCTTTCAGACTTTACTAAGCAAATGAATTGCAGGAGCCGAGATACAGCAGAGGGAAGTTAATTGGGTAGCATGGCTGCCTGCAAGGACACAAGAACTGACATGTTCTTGCTCTGAAGAAGACCTTGACACCTGAAAAATAGGGTGATTTATGAACCCTATGAAACTATCACTGCATGTAATAAACCCTATACAACCCCAGCTCGAACTTTATTTTGCTGTATTCTGGCATTCAGAGCAATGTTGAGTATCTAAATCTCTGGGTAAGAATTTGCAGGATCTGGTCCTTCAAGTTTACTCCTTTTCTAGGTAGAGATAAGTCAAGTCAGGACTCATTTTTCCAGGCTGAATTGCTCTTTAAAATGCCAGTCTGTGGAAGTTGTGTACCAAGGGTTAAGATCTAAATGGCATCCATCACCTTTATAGCACCTTACACCTAACCTACTGGGGCATTTCTCAGCAGGCAGGAGCAGACAGCCACAATGCTCTCTGGTCATGATGAAGCAAGTCTGGCACAAACAGATCAGACATCTACCAAATAAACATTGCCTGTGGGTTGTGCATTCATCCCTGTTTCCTTCCGTACTGATCTCATTTCTCAGTTAAAATCTCAGTGTGCCTCTCTGTGATACCCTCGGCCATGTCTAGACATGGGTAACACTTTTTCACTCTTTCTTTCCCCATGACAGCATGTGATGGAGACTGTGCTTACATTTGTATCTATGGAAACCATTGATTGCTGTTAATAAAGCCTCCCAATCTTCCTGGACTGGTTTAGTCACATGCAGGGAGTAAGTGTCGGATGCAGTGGGACACTCTCCAGCAGGCTCTCATCATTCCCATACAGAGGATAGGTTTTATAGTGGAGCCTCTTGCAGAGACATAGCCTTTCCCAACCATCTGCATCCCCCAGCACTAATGCAGAGATCCCTCCACTATCCTTCCAGTTAGCAAGGTATTTGCTGAGATGACAGAAATAAGGATGATATCCATCAAAGCTTGTTTCTGCAAAGATTGGGACAAATTCTGGCTGTTTTGGTGTCTCAGTCTGAAAAATTGATGTACTTCAATAAATACCCACTTAAGGATTATATAATCCACACTTTACCCTAATGGGGATGGTGGATATCTCCAACTCAGCTCCCTCAGCTGATATTTCTACCTATCTGGTCCTACACAAAAGCTCGTTACATGCCTTAGCTCCTTCCTCTCATCTCTCCCCAGCCTAACCTCCACCCGCCACTCCAGTCTGCAGCTGCTTGTTTGATTTTTTAATTATTCTTCATTATATTTAAGGCAATTTTGGGGGGAAAAAAAGGAAAAAAAGAAGAAAAAAGTTTATGGCAATTTGCGCTGCTTTGTAATTAGAGCCAGTGATTAGAAAATCTTTTGCTTCATGATGGAGTTTTCCTTTAAAAGGAAAAAAAAGAGAGAAAAAAATCAGAAAAAGGGAATAGAAAAAGGCCGCCAAAAGAGCTCAAAGACTAGAATTAAACAGATTATATCTCATTACTTCCAAATGGAAAGGAAAGTTACAGCTTATTAGAGCAGTTGCATCTGCAGCTGGGCAGGAAGGGAAGCAAACTCCCTCCGCGGTAGCAGGCTTGGGTTGTGATAGTGGATTGCAATTGGCTTTGAGGGGCTGATGTTTTTCCAAGTCTTCTGCTCTTGGTAGGAAATAGATGACTTTTTGGATCGGTTTCTGTTTCTTTTGTTCTGCAGGGCTGACTTTGCAGATAAATGCCACCTTGGTTTCAGCCCATTTAAAGGCCAAAGCTAATTAAATACCACATCCTACAGCCTGTGCTTCTCCCCTTCCCCGTGTCATTTCTAGATGCTCTTCGTGTGCAGTACTTAGGGTGAGGGATCCCCAAAAAAGAAAGGAAGAAAGGATGAATTTGGGCATCTTAAAATGAGCTGTTTAACTGCACTAAGGTGTGTTTTGGTCCCAGCTGCAAAACCAGAGAAATTAATGCTAAAAACATTCAGGTAAAGTGTCTCTTCCAGCCCACAGCATGCATTGGTGTGGATTTCAGGGCTGCTTGGCATCCTGCCCTCCTGTCATCCCTCCCCTGCAATCAGGCGTCCATCTCGACCATTTTCAGCTGCTCATCCTAATGCCAGGGGAGGGCTCCAGCACTGCCAAGCTGTTTATTTCTCCCTGTGACAAGTTGTGAATGTGTGAAAAACGGGTTGTGCAGATAAGGGAGGGTTTTGATTGCACCCTCTTGTGGCTGCTCGAGCATCAGTTTAACACGTAAAGCCTTGAGGGGTTTATAGTTCCCAATTGAGCATCTCAGGGAAGATTTCTCATTATATGGAAAGACTCTCAGGAGACTTATCCTGATGGAAAATAGGGTTTGGTTGAGGAAAGGAGCAGCAGAGCTGTCTCCTTGGAGGGAGACCTCTTCAGCAGAGACCTAACATCATCTTTACGCACATGGCTGAGCACTGTGGCTATGAAATCATACATTGTCAGCACAGGGAGTTCCTGATGTCCAAACTTTGGGGAGTTTTCAGCGCGAAATAGTCATTTGAGGTGAAATCTGAGCTCTTATTTGCCAAAAGCATGGGGAGGGGAGCTGAGCTCTCTCCTCCCCAGCCCAAGCTTTGGTATCTTAGCATCCTCTGGGTTTTGCCAGTCCTTGGAGTGCAGATAATGCTGAACTCTTAGTGCCATGCACAACTCTTTCCCAGGCAGTTGCTGACCTTAACAGAGCAAGTCAGAGTTGAGGACAAATACAGGCAGACAATGAACCTCACTTAATTGGAGCTCAGAGCCTCTACTTGTGCTGCCTTCTCTTTTTTAGCCCTTTCCAAAGGATTTTTTTCATTAGTGAATAACAAAAATTATTTAGGTGCTTGACATCTCCAGAGTGGTTGTGGATTTGCAGCATGCATTAGCTGGAAAGTTTATCCCAGCCTTAATAGGCATGAAGAGGGATGGACGCATTTTAACTAAACCGGGGGAGCTGATTGCTACCTAAATAACTAATTCATCTTCATAGAAGACACCTGTCAACAGCTAGTAAAGAGGAGTTGCACCCAAGGTCGAGCCAATTAGTTGTAGAGGAGAGCTGCAGAGGAGGGTACTTATAGATGCAAACAGCTCTGGAGTACATAGGTGCTTGGATGTAGAGTGCTTGTCCTGGGAATGGCTGATGTTGGTGGATGCAGATGATCTCCTGTTTGGGGTGCTCCAGGTCAGTTCATGATTCCAGTAAATCAACTTCATCTAGTGTTGGTGAAGAGTAGGTGGAAGCCTAGAAAGGTTTTTGAGAAGCAGAAGGGAGTTACTTTGGGGCTGCCTTGGAAGCATTTGAAGGAGATGAGATGCAAAAGCTCTGCATTCAAAGGTATGACAGATGGGAGAGGAAATGAAACTGCATGAGGATCTAAATGGGTCATGGCAAAAGAGCTTTTCAATAGTTTTTAGTGTCATAAGGGATCTATAGAACCTTCTGCCTGCCTGTATAACTCAGCCCATTGAATTCCACCAGAGCGAGGGCAAGACTTTGGCTGCTTTCTCATCTCTTCTGCACAGGAGAAAAACAACGCTTGTTGGGATTCAAAGGTCTTAAACTCACAGAATTGCTTTGGTAATTGTGTTTTCTCCTTTGCTGGGGTCATTGCAGTGAGATAGGCAAAGAAAACCACATACCCAGAGCCCAGCTTTGGGCTGGAGGTCAAAGTAATCCCCATATCTGTCCAACCATCCCTGTGCACCCCAAACCCATCTGCTGTCATCATACCTGTTCTCCAGAACAGAATTTGCTCAGCACTAAGTGTGAGCTGTTGCTGTAACAGCCTCCTGTGGCTTGTGCTGCCTTGTGAGTGCAGCTTCCATTAGCTTGCATTTCCCTTTATTTTTCCCACTTTTTCCCCATTTTTTTTGCTTGAAGCTCTGCTCTCCTTAATTTGATTTGTTTTTTAGTTGTTTTCTTTAAGCATCATCACCACTGTTCTTGTTTAATAAGTAGCTAATCAATTCCGTGGGATTGCTGCAGCCCCACTGCTCCCAGCCATGCTGAAATGGGATACTCTGATTAATTTCCCCCTTCTCCTGTTTGTTTGCTAGCAATTAACTCTGATAACTCCCCCTTGGTGACTTGGGAGTGTAGGAATGTGTATTTCCAAGGTGCTGATGCTTTGCCCTGTGGCTGGTGATGGGCTCTGGAGATAATACATTTCCCTGGTTAGGTTGGAAATATTTGGGATGGAAACATGCTTGGCAAAGCATGGTCAACTCTCTTTACCTTCTGTTGCCTGCAAGAGTTCTCTAGGAAAAACAACAAAAAAACCTCCAATTGAATAAAACCTTATTCCTGATTTTTTTTAAGGGAATATTTTGGCTAAGCTCTTAGGATGTCCAACATGAGGATACGTGGTCTTCAATTTTTGCCTGCTCTTTGCTCTCTGCTTGTTTTCCTTCTGCTTTCTTGCTCGGGTACTCTACTATTCATAAGACTCTCCTCATCACTTACTGCTCCTACCAAGCCCCTTTGTGGAGGTGGGAATATTATTCTGGAATAGACATGGTCAGAGATAATGGCTAAAGAATAGTTTATTCTCACAAATAAAGCAAAACTGGGTTTGTTGCATGGGAAAACCACAGCCATGATCCAATAAATTCCATCGTGCTGTGCTGTTGCAATATGGACAAGCTTCAAATTTGGAGAAGAGTCTAAACCTGTTCTCACATTGGAAAAGGTTTAATTGGGTCAATTGAGTGAGTTACGTTCTATTATTCAGGATAACTTGGAAAGCTTTGCAATATTTTTGAGGAAATTAGGCTCTGTATGGCACTGGAGTAGTTGCTTTTCTACTAAACCCCTGAAAGCCCATCTTCTAAAGATAATGAATCATGATCAGTTCACCTGTGTCTTCATTTTAACTCACTCTGAAAGAGCAGTTAAGCCTCCCTCCCTGTTTGTGAAGACACCTACTCTACATGCTTGTAGCATACCAGATAATAGAACTAAGAATTATAATGCGGTGATAAAAATAATGCATAGATAATGGAGTAATTATCAAGTGCTTCTTCCAAGAATGCAAATTGGGGTTTGCTCTGTGCTGGTTTTCCCCCACGTACAGATTTTCACAGCCAGGCTTTGGACCAAGCTGAGATGTTGCATGGAAAGTGAGCAAAGCAATTAACGGGCTTTGATAAATTCTGGAGCTGCAGCCTTGCTGCTCTCCAATGGGCTTGTCTACACACATGAGCCAGAAAGCCCGCATGGGGACGTCTCTCAGTGCAAAAAAAAGCTCCTTTTTGGCTTCCCCTCCCTTTCCTCCACCAAAAGCTCTTGTGTAATTTGCTCTAAATAAGCTCCTGTGCCTTAAGTTCTATAATGTTTATTAAACCTCCATGTCCAGACAATAAGATCCCTGCATGCTGATTCACAAAGGTTTCCTCATGCCTGGAGCATCTTTTGTAGTGGATGAATCCCTTTCTTGGTGGGAGTCTTAGAGGAAATTAGTACTATCCGTCCTGTGAGCGGGACACAAGGGGTCTGACCTGCATTAAGTTCTCTTTCCTGTGTTTGTTCCATACAGTTAGACTTTGCAGTTCAGAGGTAATTCATAACCCTCTTTTCAAAATATTTTACAGTGCTGGGAGTTGGCCTGAAACATGAGGAAATACTGCAAATAGGTAACATGGCTGTGTTCATTTTGTGTCATCAAATACATCAGAGCTGGGCTTGGCTGAGTCCAACCAGAATGTGGGATTTGTTATTGCTGGATGAAAATAAAAATCAGCAGGAATAGGGATCTTTTAAGGAAAAAATACTTCTAAAACAAAAGATCAGACATGTAAGATAAAATCCATATTCCAGAGGTTTCAATGCTAGAGAGGAGGAGAAGCAGAATGCCTGCGTGGGATTTTTGCCAGAATCGTATTTCCGCTGTATGTAGTGATGGAGATGCTTGTGTCTGCTTTGAAGGACAAACAGATCCTCTTTGCGTGGAATCATGCAAAATGATCAGTTTTTTCTGACATGGCCTTGGAAATGCCTTTATGTGTATTTCCTGAGACTGAGGACTTGATGCTTCTCCAAATTAGGACCATAAAACCTCAAATGAGGTTCTTGCAGTGTGGCCAGCTTAGAAACTACAGCTGCAAATCCTATGTTTAGTCGCTGAGACCCAGAGTCAATTTAGAAGAAACTCCGCTGCAATGGTAGTGCAACAGAGCCCAACATGCCTCAAAGGTGAGCTCAGTGCACTGGGCCACTCATTTACCTTAATTATAAGGTAGAGAGAGAAATTTAATGATGGGGAGGATGAGAAGCAGTATTTTTACCTGGACCTTTTGTGTATCTGATAGATGTAGCTGAGATTCAACCCACATATTGATAAGGCTCCCCCTTAATGACTTTGTTCTCTTCCATGCTGCCATAGATAACTGATTTCCACCAAAAACCTCTTTATTCTTCAAGAAGAGCTCATTTCCCCCTACCTTTTTAGACCAGAAGGGCATGGAAAAATAATAAGCACTGTGCACTGTGTTCAAGTTAAGAACCATGATTATCCTTTTGTAGTGCTGGAGTTGGTATTTTCAAGGCACTGTAAGTTTATTTTAAGTGCATCTTTTTGAGGTGAGAAATGGGTGTTTACACTTGAAGTAGATGGAGAAGAGCAGTCAGTGCTGGTTAATCTTCCTAAAAAAGTGAGTGGGCTGTATGTGGGGGCATCCAATGTAAAGTCATTGAGTCTTTACCACAAGAGTATCAGTCTTAAAGGATAACTTCACCATCATGCCAGGGTTAACCAAATAATGGCAAAAGCAATTCAAAATGGCTCTGTAATACCCACCTGATTTAGCTGGTCAAAGCTGGCCACTCTGACTTCAGCACATGCTTGTGGCTGAGAAGCTGTGTTTGAAAAAAGCCAGTAAAAGTGATATTTATGGATGTATAACTTAATTTCTCAAAGTGACTTTGGAAAGATAAATGGTGATCATAGGTTTTTCTTATTATCAGCCAGATTTGTGTCTGGATGTTAAGATAGACAGTAGAAGTGGGGGATGAGGGACAGACACAATTTGCTTAGGGTTCAAAACCAAGTTGGTCATGTTCATAGGTCAGCTATGTGTCTCATCTCCTCAAAGACCTCTTTCTGCATCTTCATCCACTGTATCTTTTCAGGGCAAAGAGCAAGCTACTTGAACTGCTTCTCCTCTCTCTACCATCTCATTCTTTCTTGCTTGCCATTAAAGTGTCAATATTTTGAGCTCTGTCTGATGACACTCCCAAGGTCCCCATGCCACCCAGGCTGGATCAACACCTGCCAATTCTGCACCGTGGAGGTGGGGAAGGGGGTGTCAACCTGGCTAAGATGCACAAAGACACTGCAATGATAATAAATTGGCTTGTCAAAGAGGAGGGCAGATTTGCTATTAATGGAAATAATAGTAGATTACATGGGCTTTTGTCACACAATATAATCAAAGACAGGATCAAAGGGAGGGAATATAGCAAATGGTTAGCAGGCAAGACATGCTAATGAGATAAAAATGCTAGCCTTGCCACCTCTCCGAGCTTCAATCGAAGGATAATTGATACTAAATAATGTAATTTTGAGCTGTGGTGAAATGCACTTAAAACCAGCAGACAAGGCTGTGAAAATGTTTTAGTTTTTCTGTTACTCTGCTGTCATTTCCATCACTGCTTTTTTTTTTTTTTCCCCTCCCTGTGGCAGCTGATTGTCTGTGTGGGAGCCTTTGGGGGAAGAGGGAATAAGTGGTAAAAACCCTATTTTGGGGAAATACTGGTGCATTTACACAGCTTTAGCTTCATGATGTAAAGCCCCTGGGTGAGCTCTTTTGCAGGTTGCCTCAATTAATCTGTGCTTGGGTTTATATGGTGAGGACAGTGCGGTGGTGGCACTGCTCATGGCAAAATCACTGTGCCACCTTCATTGGCACCACAATGCTTGTGGGCAGCAGCTTCATCTGGTTTAAAAGCTGCTATTTCAACCTGCCACTTTAAATGCAATTTAAAACTAACCATGATTTAAATGCAAAAGGATGCATTTTAAAGGAGTTTCTAGCAGCAATGCAGTGAAGTGCAAAGGTTTGGCATGGTGGGATGTGATTTTTGTTCCCTGAAGCCATGTTCGCTGAATCTCCACTGCATTTCAGTCAGTTCTATCTAGCCCAAGGAGCTCATAATAGTCTAAAATAGTCTTTGCTAAATGTGGGTGGAGAAGAGATTTTCTGGGGTTCAGTAATAGCTGCAAAGGACATCAGTGGTGCAACTGATCCATGCAAAGGCATCCCTTGCTGCCAAGGTAGGAAGAGCCCTGTGACAAGTGCAGTGATGACAAGCTAAAAATAAAGATTATTTTGGTGGTTGCGGATTTAATTTTTTTTTTTTCCTTGGAAGTTCCTTGTGGCAAAATTAATCAAATCAGGATATTCCCCAGAAACTTTAGGGTTGTTTATTTATTGCAATGAGTTCAGCTTAGCAGCTTCTCCCTGCAGAAATAAGGCTGCTCTGTGTCACAGAAAATAACTAATGAAAAATAAAGGATCTCTTCTCTATTCCCAGCCCCTCTTTGCTGACTGATGCCAAAGGCTAAATTAAGAATAATTTTGCTACATCTCTTCTTAAGAACCTTGGGAGTATTTTTTTCAGTTAAGGATGCCCTGTGGGGCTAAATAGCACAGGAGAACTTACAAGATCCAGGTTCATGTAATGTCTGGCCTTGGTACCAATTCAATGCCACATCAGTGTGAGAAGATGAGGGAGCGATAATAAACGGGTCCTGTTCAGTTAATACTCTTAAACGTCAGTAGAGTCTGAAATCCAGCACACTCCAGAATGCAGCCACTAGCCTGCATCCACCCTTTTTTCACTGATTCATGCACCTCTGAATTCTACTCTATGTGAAGGAAACAGAAAAGTGGGGTTTGAGATGGGATCAAGCTTATGTGCTTGACCTCAGCACTGTCGGCATTAAGCAAGTCAGTGTTAGGAGTTGCTCTTTCCTGGATCACACAGTTTTATTTGCAGCATTACTTTTTATAGACAACTTTATCCTCTTTAAATGGGGAGAGAAGGAAGGCAAAACGTACGTGAGCAGATCCAGTGAGTTTTCTGTGCGCTGTTCAAACAATGACTACCAATTTGAAGCGTTGGTGCACATATGCTTAGAGAGCATGTGGACGTCAGCATCTTTTCACATGAGATGCTTTGGTCAAGGTTTTGCATACAATGAAATGCCTACAGTTCCCAGAACTGGAGGATTAGTTTCCCGGGCATCTGATTATGTGGTTGTGGTTGTTATGGGGATGATGAAGGCAAGTGATTTATGACAGTATAAGAAAGGATCCATTTATAGCCTTGTGCATGTGGATAGTGTGTGCAGGTGTGAACTACCACCAGCCACATTGTGAGCTGAGTTTCTCAGCCATTCTGGGTGAAAGAATAAGGTTCATCAGCCTTTACCAAGGGTAAGAGAGTCTGAGTTTCTTTTTCTGGATGAAAAAATGAATGGAATGATTCAGCTCAGGCCAGAACAAAAACATACTGTCTCTTCCTGAATTCCTAGTTAATGTGGGATGGAAGGGGTGAGTCCCTTTAAAAATTCTTCCACTGCTTCCATTTTCATCTATTCTGAAGTGAAATAATAGCCCTGCAAACCAAAAAGCCAGAAGCCATATTTTAATGGTGCAAAAAGAAAATATATTGAAGCGGTTGTTGTCTTCCTTTCACTGTTTTTTGTCTACAGGGCTCTAGTGGTGGCTTGCATTCAGAATGAGTGGGCTTCTGGATGTACCCAAGAGGGCACTTCCTACTAAATCTACTATTGTCTGGAAGGAAAAAACAAATGCCCAGCTCTCATTCTCAATGCTTATTTGCTTTATGAGTTTAGCTAAGAGCTGGAGGACAACAGTTACTGCCTCTGCCTGAGCTGAGGGAGAAACCGAGGTGAGAATTTTATGTAACTTCCCCCTGGTCATACAGCAGATACACAGCCAGATGAAGGCTGGGCAAGGTATATTTAGAAATGAATTAAATAGAACATTCAGGCACCTGGGATGAGGGCAGTGGCTTGCTGTGGTCACCATCCCCCATGCCTCCTTGCATGGAAATGGGTGGAAAATGGATGGAGGTACTCAAGATGTCTTTGCTCCTTGTTTTCTCTCCAGACTTCTCCCAGACACCTCATCTGACACGATGCTTGGATGGAGCAACTCGTGACAGCCTGAACCTCCTCCAGTTTTGACACTGCAGAACTTTGCTTGTAGAATTAAGCATCTGTAGGAAATGTTTTCAAGCTGTGGGAGTTGAAAAAGAGATTAAACATAGAAAAGAGAGATAAACTGCTGTGTCTTAGAAATGCAGTATCTGTGCTCAGCCCATGTCTAATGAAGTGATTCATGGAAAGCCTCCGTTGGAGAGGTGGTGAATATTGCTGCTCTTCCAACCCTGGAGCCAGCAGTTTTGATTATCAACTTTATTCCTGGGAAATCAGGAATCAAGAGGGTGATGCTGGGAAATTGGGGGTGGTTGAGAAACATCCCAGAGTCAGGGACAACTCAATGCTGCTAAAAATCTTCCTTTCCTTTTCTCCCTATCTCTGTTCAAAACTCCTTGTTTGGAGTGTGATCATTGGTAAGGTACAGCTTGTGTGCCATTTTCCAGGGCCTTTTATTACCTGCTGGTGCGCTCTTTTTTGGCATTAATTTTGAAGGTTTTTGGATAAGCCTTTGTTTTATTGATGAGGTTGCTCCTGGCTCCTCTCCTGCAGCCCATCATTAAACCTGGGATCACACGTTAAGGCTGTTGGACTTGGGACCACACTTCATAACCCCCTTTTTGTTTAGTGAAGAGACACCTTATTTACCATAGATTTTCTTTTCACACTTGTTTTCCCCTGGCCTTCAGATTGGGGAGGAAAAAGAGGTCTCTTGAATTCTCTTGTTTTCACTGATTAGTGTATTTTGGGTTTCATTTCAGTTCTTTAGAAACAAATTTGTGAGAGATAGGATGTTCTAGGTTCTTTCTTTAAAGTGAAAAAGGTCATGTTAATTAATCATTCTCGTTATGACAAGCAGTGCTAAGGACCAAGTGAAGCATTTGTTCTGTTCCTGCCTGTGTGTGGGAGTTTGTATGAAAAGGATACTCCAATGCACATAATAAAATCATTGTAATGTCTTCAGACTGTTATGTAAACTGAATAACATGTCACTCTCTTCCTTTTTTTTTTTTTTCTCTATTAAATTAAATGAACTGAAGTTTAAAAGGGGAAGGCAAAAATTAACTCCTTAAATACTGAACTCAGACAAGAGACATGTGGAAAAAGGCGTTTTCCTTGCCCTCAAAGCAGAAGTCCTAAGAGTTGTCTCAAATACTCACCAAAACCAAATACTCATCAGCTGGAAAAAGCCAGAGCATCCTTTGTTTTTAAGCCCTTTTTGTTCTCCTCATTTGAGGAAGGTGTCTCATTTGAAAAACACTTGCACTCATTTAGAGAAGAATGAATTGGGATAATAAATAGTACTCCCTTGCCATTCATTGAACTGGGAACACTTGATTTTTTTCTTTTCCTCCTTCCAACTGTTATAAAATAGACCAAAAGAGGCCTATTTTAGATCAATAATATTTTTTTCTTTTTCTCCCTTGATATTCCAGGTCAGCTGGCAAATGGAGAATTATTCTTTACACAGCTCTAAAAAACTCCCATTATCACCCATCTGAGACAACCACTTGCCCCAAGAAGGGACCCACTGCCTGAGCGAATGGGTAATAAAATGAATGGTGTTTGGAATGAGCAGCTGTCAGGTTTGCCCTTGACGGTACCTTCCTCCTTGCTGCATCCTGATCCTTGCACAGGGATGAGCAGTCCCTGGTCCCTCCCCATTCCCTTTTTCTTGTTTTTTCTGTTCCCTTTCAGCCCAAGCCATTCCTGCCGTGCTGCTCCGTGTCAGAAATTCATTAACTAACTTTGCATTTTGATGGTAGACATGGAAATGCCATCTGCTACCCAACGGCTGTGCTTTCCCGTCTGCCCAAATCCTGCCGTACCCCACCAATGTCACTGAGATTGGTTGAGCTGCTACTTGCTTTCCTGTTATTAGCAAATTAAGATGCACTTCCCGCTGTTGATTTCCTCATCTAAACACTGAGCTGGGAAAAAATAACCCTATTACTGGGCCAGGATATAATTTAGCCATAACAGTAATCTTTGCTGGTCTGAGACGGGGTGTTATTCTGCATCTGTTGTTATTCTCCATAGCCCGTATTCCTAAAGCTGGGGAAATGCATTTCCTTATCAAACAGCTTCATTTAAGTCTAATTAGATAGAGGCCCACAGGTGACTGTCTAATATTCTCCCCTCCGTCGGCAGTACCTTAAGTACCCTAGAATGTGTGCTTGAGGAAGCCTTACTGCAGGAAAAAGCTAGGCTCCAGCAGAGAAGTCAGTTTATTTGTGCTTCCTTCTGCACTAAACGCAGGCCAGGCAGCAATTTCCACACTGATAGAGAGCATTGGATACCATAAGGAATAGCGCTGTAGAAGTGATGGGCTTCCTGTTGAGCAAGAATACTGCTTGGGGTAATGGCATTAGCATCTGCCTCCTTGTAAAGATCCAAGATCCTGATCAGTGCCAAGATGCAGAGAGAGAAAAGTGAGAAATTCGGAGCAGGATTTTGGATGGTCTTGGAAAAGACTTGAAGGGCCCTTGTTGCTTTCTCAAGGCATGAATGTGAGGTTAGAAAGGTGGAGGACTTTAGTAAAGAATACCTTTAGCTTTGCTTTGCCACATTTCAGGCTCACCCACAGTCTGGAACTCTCCTTATTGAGATAAGATAGTGCATCTTCCGAAGAGAGGTTAGCCCTTGGCCACTGCAGCTTCTGGCTGTCTATTTTGTGGATGCCTTGGGGGTGGCGTTCATCTAGGTAACAGAAGGGAAATGTAACTTTTAGATGGGGAAAGCTCCACTGCCAATATGTAACTGCTGTTCTTTGGCTCTGGAAGTAAGTTAAATGAGTATGTTAGGTTTAGGCAACCCACCCCGGGCATCTAACATTAGCAGAGATACTGTTGGGAGGAAGAACTCAATGAAATTGGGTATTACCCCCCCCCCCCCAGTCACCTTTCCTCACTTCTCATGAACTGGATCATCTTTACTCGCTTGAACCCTGTCCATCCCTCCAGTGCTCTCCTGCAGACAGGTTGCAGAGGGTCAGAAAAGGTAAGAGGAGATATTGATTAGCTCATTTGCATGCTTTTCCTCCCTAAAATGCACTGAGTCATGATTTCACATCAGCGTAGCACTATTAATGGGAACAAAGGTTGCAGGTGCTATCTGAGAGTAAGGCCACATGTTTGGCCTTCGATAAAGAGAAAGTTCTGTCTTCCTCAAATCCCATTTGAAATAACCAAGATTGTTATCACCTGGCTCCTTGGAGTGCCTAATTTAATCTTGTGGAAATTCAGATATCCCTGAGCAGACCCTAACCTGTTATGGGGACCAGAGAGATGTGGTGCTTGGTCTCCGTCCACTTGTGGCTCTTGGCAGTGAGGACTGTTGCCTCATCAATATAATTAGAGATGGCAGAGAAAGGAAGGGTTTATTGTGAGAAATGACGAAGGATGAGAGTCAGGTTTCTTGAAAACATGTGACTCCTGTTTTCAACCCCTTGTCACAAAGCCAGGGCTCACAGGTTCTACACGAACTCATTCACAGCTTTCATCTGAGTAGCTCATTTTCTCGTATTGACCCAGAAGGTTTTTGGGAAGTCGATGAAATTGGTGCTTTTCTGTGAATTGCTTCAGACTCAGAGAAACTGCAACTTGCAGCATTGCCCAGGACATAAAAGAAACCTGAATATTGCTCCTGGAAGGGTTTGGGATTCCTGAATCCATTTGGATTATTTAGCAGAAGCAAAAGGGCTGTCCTGGATGCAAAGGGGAACAGACACAGATTGCAGAGACAGTTTCTCCTTGGAGACACAGGTCAAAGCAGCCTTTACCCCCTTCAGAACCCAATTAGCAAAAACCAAGAGTAAAGTGAAAGCCATGAGGCAAAAACCCCCAAAGTGGCCATGCTTCAACATCATGCCACGGGTCATCAGCAGCATGACTTTGGCAGTGACAAGTGTGCCAGTGTGCATGACTTAGAAGCAAGCCTGCTCTGCCTCTCATGACTTCCAGTTTACTTGATTGCTGTATTTCTTTTAGCCCAGGCAATGCTCACAAATCCTCCTTGGAGTCATCAGTTGAGCTGTGAATACCTCAGATACTTACAGCTATTCCTGGTGCTGGAGGCAGCTGCTTTGCCCTCCAGTGCCCTGGAGCAGCAAGGCAAGAGTTCAGCTGCAGAGCACCCTCAACAGGGAGCCAAAGACTCAAGTCTAAATTCACCCTCACCCCCTGGCACCCATTTGCTCAGCAATGGGGTGAGCATAACTGCAGGAGCCCTATCGCTGCTGATTCTCTGCCAGGCTCCCATGGAATGCTTGATGCTGATAGCTGTGGGTTTCAAATCCCCATGCTCTCCAAGGGAAGATGCCTCTCAAGTCACCGTTAAATCCCAAATGTTGCTTCAACCTTCTCCTTCCACCTCTGTTGGTGAAAGTGCTGTCTCCCATCAGCACTCCTCACTGCTCCAGGCTACTGATCCAGGTCTCCTCCAGCGATAATTCTCAGAGGTCGCTGGATCAAGCGAAGCAATTTAGAATAAATTGTGGTCACTTTAGACTTTCACATTAAACTCTGAACTTTGGGAGCTTCACTGCAGGGAAACTGTTGGCAATGCGCACCCTGGGGGGATTTGTATTTATTTATATCCAAAGTGCTCCTCACTGCACAACCTGCAGAGGCTAAGGAGATCAACAGAAAGGAGGGGAGAGTGGGGGATGCAAGGAATATGTCTTTGGCCTTTCTTTCCTCTTTTAAAACCCAAAGGCAACTCTGAGCTTAATAGCCTCTGCTCGCACAAGAGGGCAGGAGAAGGCCAGTATGCGGTCAAAATTCAGTGAGAAAGGCCTTTAAAAGGGTTTTCTGCTTTGCAGGATCTGTCTCTGAAACTCATTTCTGGAGTTTGCTCAATATGGCTATAGCAGGAGGCCAGGTCCCTGCTCAGGGCTGCTGCTAATGAATACCTGTTTGCTCTCCTTGCAGTATAGTGAAGGTTGGAAGGACCTCCAGGGACCCTAGAAAGTGGAAGATAGGGGAGAAAACATGAGATCAGCTTAATCTACAAATATTGTCTGCTTTCAGCTTGATTTTGCTATTGGGGGGTGAAAGGAAGATAGAAGTAGTTCTTTAGATAAAATTCATTTTGGCATCTTCTAAAATATGGGTGGTTTACGTTAAAATTTGCATTTTGTCATAAAAAAGCTGAAAAATCACTGTTTATCTGCCCCAATTTGCCGAAATACATTGGATCAGCCCTAAAATTTCACTCAGAGTTCTAGAAAGCTTCAAATATTAACAGAAGGGGTTTATTTTGCATTCCCCTTACCCATCTCACTATGAGAGTCGCAGGACCCCCTCACACATAGTAGGGGTGTGTCTGGATTTAAGTGATGATGGAATTAGAGCCCATCTCCACAACATGCCCATCTGCTGCCAGTTTGGTGACCTACATGAGGTGAAATGAGATGTGCTGGTCTTCATCCAGCTCCTGGAGCGGGCACAGTGCCCCATCATAAGCATAAAAGAGCGTTGCCCAGCCTGAGTGATGTAAAATCTCATCACAGGCACAAGAGGCATCTTTTTGGTACCCGTATCATAATTCAATCATGTTTCAGGCTGGTTTTGCCTATGTGAGTTAGAAAACTTGCAGAAAATAGAAACGAAAAGTGTGCAGGACGTGTATGTCCAATAACCTGGAGCTAGATTCTGCTTTATTTTAGGAAAACTCCAAATATTGTGAATTTGATGATGCTTGTGCCTTAGAGCTTTACTTGAATTTGCAGACCTGCAGATGTGCTTCTTTCCTCATCCTCCCAACCCAGGCCTCTTAGACCAGATGGAAAGTTTACCCTTCCTAATCTAGTATTATCTCTGCATGTAAATGAAGAAGTTTGAGCTTAAAACCTGTCAAGCCAACACCTTCCCCCAGGATTAAATTGACTTTGAAAGTGCAGGCTTCAAAAAATGCCCAAATGGGCAAAAATCCCAAAAGGAAAAGAATTAATAACCACAGTGTTTTCTAACGCACACGCTAAACAAATCCTTAAATCTAAATGAAATCTATATTGCATTCATTTCCCATTTTTGAGCCGCAACTGGACTAGTTTGGCTCCACATTTATCCAAATTTCATGCTTCTCCTTTGAACGCAGCTTGTCGGAAATGTTTCCTTTCTTTTTCTCCTCCCTTACAGTGTTTTCAAAGCTCATGTCAAAGCCACAGCCTACATGGCAGGAGAGATGGCTGTCCTTTGTCCTTGTGTCTCTGCATGTGTTTTCGGGCGTGATGGTCTGTGATGGCTAGGATTTGGGTATCGCCCTTTCTGGGGACCCAATCTACTAAAATCCTACTCTTTTTCATGGATCAAAGAGAGAAATATAAGGTTTGGGTGTTTTGAAGAATGCTATCAGACAAATACAAATCTGCCAATCACATTGCTGCTGGGGATTTATTCCTCTACCTGTGAAATCTGCCTCTGCTACAACAGGTTTCAGTGAATTTGGGGTATTTAATCTCCCTTCCACACTGCGTTCCCTAGGGATAAGATATCCACATCAGTCTTCTTCTAATGGATGTGTATTTTAGCCTCTCTCAGTGTAAAAAAGGAAGATGGGTCTTATTCATAATGGCTTAAATTACCTCTGTAGGCAATGCAGAGGATCTGCACACACCAACCATCATCTATCTCATCATTTGTTTGTCGAGGGGGAACTAAGATTTCTCCTGGCCATTCAATTCTTGCTGGGATATCTTTGCCACTAGCCGTGCTTTGCAATACTGAGAAAACCAGACCAGAGATATTTTCCCATTGGATTTTGTTCACTTCAGTTGACTGCGATGAAATGCAACATTTCAGATCAGAGATTTGGAGCTGTAGCTCCCAAGGGCACATCTGTTTTCTTCTCCCTAGTAGTATTTATGTGAATCAGATTCCCATAGCAGCACCACAGGTAGAGGATTTGCCACAATTCATGAAGGACCTTCAAGGCCATCACCAGATATTGTCTGAAAATGCCTCAACCGGTTCCTAAAGCCAGCAGACAGATGGACATCCTTCACACCATCACCTGCAGGCCCAAGGGGGAAAACCCTGCAAGATCCCTGATGGATCAGAGAAGGAAACCACTGAGGCGACAACTTTTGTTTAAATTATCCATGGCTCGCAGGGCTCTGAGCATCGTCTGTGTCCTAAAGACCCTATTAGAAATACAAGCCTGAGCAAAGGAGCAGATGGACAGCAGTTGTTTTGCTGTCTGCCTGCACCTGCCAAATGAGCTTTCTTCCCTGAGCCGCAGCAGTTTCCTAGTGCTCTTGAAAGCAGAAGGAGTTGGCAAGCTGACTGCTGCCTCCCCATGCTGCCGACATGATGGAGCTGGATTTTGGGAGTGGTGTTGGGGAAGATCATTCGAGCTGCATTCATTCATTGAAGGGGCTGGATGCTGTGGGGAAGGATTTGAGATATGGAAGGAGACCTGAAAACCTTTCATGTAACAGCATAAAGGCATAGAGGTCAATTCCAAACACAGTATTAAAGCCTCCTTTCATTTGCACCAGGGAGGATTTGGCAGTCTGAGACTATTTATTCTCCATGGGCTGAGTTCGCTCATCCCCAGAGGTCTTGGCTTTTCCCCCTGTAGAAAGCCAAGATTCCAAACCATCACAAGCTATTTCTGCAGACATTTCAATGCAAACCCTTGCCCTGCAGAAGCTGGTTTTGTTATCAGCTTAATAGGGCCGAGACTTCAATTCATCCTTGCAATAAACTAGAGAAATGTTGTTGGTCTTGCGTTTTCTAATCAAATAAGGGTTTTTTTTCCTAGAGGAGGTTGCTCTCCAGCCCCGAGATAGCCGCGTGGCCTGAGCATGTGGAATTGCAGATACTGCCAGCACCTATTAACCGTACAAATCTTTGCATTGATAGCTAAAGGAGAGATTTATGTCTTAAAATGAGACGTACTAGCCCCAGCAACAAAATTGAGCCCGTGGATCATTCCAAATCAGAGTCCCCTGAGGAAGTAAAGAAGGCAATTGGCATTAATTGCCATCTCTGGCATTTTAGCAGCCTGCCAGGAACAATGGACCAGAGGATGGAGTTGTCCTTGGGGGCTCCTGGCCAAAGTCAAGCTATTTTGGCAAGTTAATAGGGAATATTAGTGGAGTTTTCTCAGTTTCATGTTTTGGCACCTTCAAGGAAGTAAATCAAAAATCTACTCACAAGCCTAAATGCGTTTTAGAAAACAGCCTCTTGCTTTTGCATATCAATTGGCTAATAAGCCACAAACTGGATTTTCTCAGACTAATTCCCATACACTTCATTTACTTGCTGCTTTTTCTCCAGCAGCCTTCTATCCCTGGCAAGTCCTTGCAGCAATGGGCAGGGCTTCATTAAATTCAACATCTTGCCATATCCTTCTTAACACCCCAAAATGTTCAGACCTTGTGTATGATCTTCTATCTCAACATAATCTTCAACCTGGATGTTCACCATGCATCTTCAAATACAGAAATGCTTTTCTGCTTTTCTTTGTATGAGTATACCCTGGACCCCACTTCTTGGGTAGTCCCTGGGTAAGCTGTACAAGCTGGCAGGGAGATGAGGATGTCTTGTAGTCTGGGCTCTTGTCCCCAGGCCATCAAATCCACATAAACTGCTCTTGACAGTTGCTTGTCCAAGCAATTCTTAGATGAAGAATCCACAGCTTCCCTGGGTAACCATTTCCTCGTCAAAGCTAAGCTGTGCAGGTACTCTCTTCTTAATGTGTCCTGGAGGAAATTATAAGTCATTGTTAAAAATTTGTAGGTGTTTAATCTTCCTTATAGGAATTTCCAAGTGACCCAGTGAGATACAGAGAAACCCCTAAGCTCTGGAGCAAACAAGAAGTATTCTGCCTCTGGTTTGCCTCTAGCTGGCTGGGTTTGCTTGGTTTTGCAAAACCAAAGCTTATTTGCCAGAGAATGAAAAGAAATTGTCTCTTGGGAGGCTGGAAAAGCTCCAGAGAAGAGCTGCTGCCATGAGAAAAGCTTTGTAAGCTGACCCAAGTGGGATGAGGTTAAGGGAAGTGAGCAGGGACAGCCCTGAGCAGGAGATTGCTCATTCCTGCTCTGGGCTGTGGCTATAAATAAAGACCAGGATATAAAAAAAGAGGAAAGGAAGAATGAGTTGCCTTATTCTCCTTCATCAATGAGAGGGGACCGCTCTAAAGAGACACAAGAACAATACAGAAAATAACAAGCTGGTTTCCTAGAAATTAAGGCTGAGCTAAAAGCAGCTTAGCCAGATTGGCTGACAGGGGGTACCACAATCTGCTGAAACTTGCTTTTACATCTGAGTCCTTCATGTCATTTGGACATGCTCTCAAAGGAGCTAAAAAATTGTGCTTTCTGCCCCATTTTTCCCTCTTCTGAAGGAATATTCCTTCTTACTCTGCGCATTTTCAAGGAAAGCTGCCTGGCTTAAGTATGAACTGCAAAGAAAGATGAGGCTGCAAAGGAAGAATGAGTTTGATCAGAGATGTTGTGGCCTCTCTGGGTCCTTGCCAGGTTTTTTCCACCTTGGCAGTATGTTCCCTGTGTGAGCATTGCCAAAGGGCAGAAGGGGTCAGATACAGCCCCAGCCACATCGGACTCCAGCATCTGTAATGAGCCATCTCTGAAGCTGGGGGCAGAGCAGGCTGCTGCCGTCTGGGCATTAATCAGATGAAATGGGGAGATATCAAGGTAAGTGCTTTTTAGTGCCACATTTTGTTAGATCCTAGGAGCTGGCTGCTGCCACGGTGCTTTCCTCTCCCTCTTGAAATGGCAAGAGAAAGGCCTAATGTCTTTCATGATGAAGACATCTGTTATTAGATCCCACATGTTCGATTCAGTGCTTGTGCTTTAAAGGAATTTCTAAGTCACTCTCATTTTTGAGGTTGTGTAGAGACTTTTCCTTAGAATGCTGTTTAAAATTAGACCCTCAGACCTTGCCTTATAAAGGCTGCCCCCAAGCCCATCCTTAAAGCTCAGAAAGGAGCACATGTGGAGAGGACTGTGTCACCTGGCAAATGCTCTGGTCACAAAGGAGAGGACACCAATCAGACTGCAACAAATAATAGAATCATAGAATGGTTTGAGTTGGAAGGGACCTTAAAGCTCATCCAGTTCCAAACCCCTGCCACAGGCAGGGACACCTTCCACTAGAGCAGCTTGCTTCAAGCCCTGTCCAATCTGACCTTGAACACTTTGAGGGCTCAAATCTCATCTCCCATCCTTGCTCCTATTTTATGAATGAGGAAAGCAAAAAGAGCAGCCAAAATTATCCTTTTCTTTATCCAAAGTGGCTGACCTTCAAGTGTTTCAGACCCCAAAAAGCCCAGCAACTGCCTTGAAACTTTGCTTTCCTCACCCAGGGAGCTGCAGCTATGTTGTGTGGGATCTTTGCTTGTAAATTCTTGCACCTTTTTGGGGAAAGGTGCCTTTTCTTTTCTTACCATGAGCCGAACATTTTTTCTCCTGTAATAGAAGCTGCAGATTTCTCGCATTTTGTTGCATTAACTGGACTGCAGGGAGAGGAGAAAGTACATTTAATGTTCCAGGTAGATGTCCAAGGAGAATCAAAAGAATCCAATAAATGGAAACTCAAACAGCTCAGCTTGCTTCTTTCCTCTGTAAAGCAATCAGGTTCAGCAAAGGGGAAACAACCTATTTTCTTCATCTTTTCGAAAACAACTGTCTCAATCCAAGCAAAACAGCCACAAGGATCCTTATCAGGTACTGTCAGTAACGAATCCCAGCCCCATAGCATGCGTCTCTGTCTGGAAGGAGAATATACAGGAGGAGCTTGTACCCTCTCTCCCTTTCTGGAGTAGTTCTGCCTGGTTTCATTCATTTTTAGGGTCAATGGGTTCATTTAGAGATGCTGATGAGCCAGGAGTGGCTTTGCAATTGTTGTTGGTGAGTGCAACCAGTTTGCTCATCACCAGTCAAAAATAGGAGTGCGTGTTGGGAATTAAAGTGCTGGAGCTTCATTAATTGGGTCTTAGGCAGGAGGTGGGATGTGCAAGAGAGGTGTTAGGCCAGGCTGGGAGACATCAGCCCTCTGCAGACATGCAGCATGAAACATATGGGTTAGGTGCATCGCCCCAGGCCTCAGCTGACACCTGCTTAGCACACCACCTTTCCTTTAAACAGGAGGCTGTCACACCTGCCTGCTGACTTGATGTGTCATTGCCTGTTTTTTTCCAGCGGGGAATCCTCTCCCGGCTTCTTTCTCACCTCTCCATGTGGTGGGTTTTTTGTTCCCATTCTCCCTGGGGTTTTTAAGAGGTAAGTAAGCAGATGCCAGAAGGAAATCAGTACATCACCTCTGTGATGCATTTCCAAGCACAGCATTTCAAGGCTCAGGTACTAGAGACTCTGGGGATCTGTCAGAGATATCTTCACCCTCATCATTAAACAGTTACTTTGCATATAGCTCTAAGGCAAGTGTCCCACAACCTTTGAGGGGAGGCGATGAACAGTGGTTTGCACATGGCTCAAGTTCAAGGCTTTGTGCTAATGGGGGACTGTGGAGCCAATAGACTTCATCTTGCTGAATTTCTCAATTTGGAATTCAATAAAATGTTCTGGATCAAATAAATGCCATGGCCTCTCAGTCATCAGCAGAGGGACAAACACCATCTTGCTGGCATGCAGGCTGCTGGTTGTGTTAGGGATGCCTCAACAGGCATTCCTCCTCATCTTCCAACAACCCCTCACTTTCCGTATACATTTATAAAGTGAGATGAAAATAGTTTTATAATGTATTAGGCTCAATGAATAATGCACTCGCAAAATGCCTTGGTGCAACCAAGCATGTTTCATCCCATCAATATGATAAACGCAGGTACAGTTGTTTTAATTGCCAAAATCATGTTATAGTGAAAACACATCTGTGCTTAGCCTGGGGGAACATTAATGTTGCCCTCATCTTGACAAACTGGCTCATTCACATGATACCCATTCAGATGCCTTTAGCTGAAGAGCAGGGAGAAGTGAGCATGGGGTTGGGTCCAGGAAAAGGTGAAGGCACCTCCAGGTTAGGTCCCTGCTGTTCCAGGTCTCCAAAGCAGAAACTAAAACTGAGAGCTGGGCACTACTGTGTGCCCCAATCCATCCATAAGTGTACAGGTGATGCAGAACCTCATGGAGATGCTGAGAGCTAATGTAATATGTAACACTGGGTATGGGGTTTAAAGGCTGAAATATAGTTTAAATGTAGCCTCAAAGATCACCCCTTCAACTTGACTCTTCATTCCTGCTGCAGCAACACAAAGCAACTCACCTCCATCTCTACCTGCAATCCTGGGCAATATGTTGGGCATCAGCCCTTCAGTTTGGACCCACAAAATCCAGGGCAAAGGGCCCTGCTGGGTGCACAGCAGGAGCTGTGGCAGCTCGGCTTCCCAAGCCACTTTATTCTGGCATTTCAGCGGCCAAAATGGGGCACAGGCCAGAGGCAAGAGTAAAATATCTCTGTAATAAACTGAAACATTTGGCTTTTTGAGCTGATGCCAGCTTTTATAACAATTTCCATCTTAAGCTGGCTCAATACATATTTAATGAAATCTTCTATAAAACCTTTAACAGCCCTCAATTCATTTCAAGTGGTAAATGAGTCAGCAGTTTGAAATGATGAGCAGGATTCAGACTCTGCTGTCGTTACTTAAGGAGAAGAAGTGATTCTCTTTTAATGTTTTTTTCCTCTAAATAACATTTCTTTTCTTTTTTCTTTTCCTTTATTCTTGTTCCTGGAGTGATGCTGCTCGATAGAGGTGAGGGCAGGCATGGAGACATGAATCCTCAACACTGGTACCATCCTTCTGGTTCTTGCAGGCAGGTTTTGACAGCCCAGACTGATGTATCTGACCATCTGTCATCCAGTATTTTGGTCATGTCTGCTCTAAATATGCTTCACCCCTCCCTGCCTCAGTTTCCCCATCTGTTTAGTATTACTGACATCCTGCAAGGCATTTCTGAGAACTCTGGAGGGAGATCCAGCTCTTAGTGAAGCCCGAATGCCTACAACATGGGATGTGAAAGCTTTTGGAAGGGGGCATCTCATCCACCAAGCATAGTTCACCTGAGGAGCAATCACCTGCCCTGTTCTTCCTATTTTTCTTTAGTACCAGACAGCAAAATCCCCTAAAGAATTCAAGTAGCAAAGAAAGGCAGATGCCAGCTGTGTAATCACTGCTGTATGGTACCTGTTCATTTGAATAATGAAATGGCATCTCTGTTAAAGGCAAGGAGACTTCCAAGTTGTCTTGTTCTGCAGCTCACCTATAAAAGCCAAGCAAGCTTTGCAAAACATTTCAATTCTCTTGATCACTGTAATTACTGGATGGGATCCAGCGCTGCTCTCCGGCTCGTGTGTGCCATCAGGTTAGACAGAGGGGGTGTGCACAAAGCCTTTAAAATAAAGTGAATCATAGTTCACTTTTCTCTTTTAAAGGCCGTTTCAATTTTTTAAGGCCTTTTTTTTTGGTGTGTATGTATTATATTGATTTCCCTCTTATTCCAGCAGCTCACTGCAATGCAAAGCAAGCACCTGCCAGTGTGGGGATGTGTCAAGTCCTTTGTCGTTAGGGTGAGCTGAGGTTACAGATGTGTGTCACCAACTGCAGTGCAATACGAAGCCAGGAATCTCCATAGGGAAAAGTGCATTTAAATTCTGCTTAGAGGGTTCAGCATATGAGTGATGGTGGCACACAGTGTAATGAGGTCCTCTGGACTTCAGTCAACTGCTGGCTCTGCCACAGGACTGAGTGACCAGGATCAACTCACCTAAAGCAGTTTGATGGCAGGTTTTCTAGCACCCCCATGGCTACAGTCATTCAGCATTTCCAATTAACTTTTGCATTTAAATAGCCTGCATTCTGCTGAATTTGTACCAGATACACAACGGGTGGCCCCGTCCCTTCTAGTTTTATTCTGGCTGGGAACTGGCAGCCCCAGTAGCAGATTTCTAGGCAAGTCTGTGTGAGGTCTCTGGCTGAGGGAGTTATAATGGGAGATGAAGTGAGCAAGTTTACCACAGTTTAAAGAGGAACTAAGGAGACAGCTTGAACCCTGGTATCTGCTTATCCTAAATGCCAGGTGAGGAATGGATTTTCCTCACAGGCCTGCATACCTTGGGTACAGATCAAGTTTTGAGAAGCCACAGTATGGTATGGCCAGAGAAGAACAGAAAATCCACTCTCTGCCCATGAGTGCTAGAAGTATTTTTTTCCAGGTATACCCTGAAAGAGTGATATTTCTAGCCAAGGTGAAGAGGTATTCCTGTTAAATTGTTAGACCTAGGTGGGATTGCCTCTGAAACCCACTGCACACTTTTTATAACGGTTACTGAGAAAGGCTGAACTGGCCCTGAAAGAGCTGCTGAAAACTTCAACTTCATTGCCCTTGAAAAGGGAGAGCAATCTCGGGAGGAGTAAGGAGCAGAGCTGAGCTCCTTCAGCCTACCTAAGCAAAGACTGCGAGGGGACCTGGCTGTTCTCTATAAATATGTCAGAGAGGAAAACACAAGGGAAGGAAATACTGGTTGAAGTTAAAGGCCTTCATTAAACAACAGCTAAATTCAGGCTGGGAGACAAAGGAAAGATCTTAACTGGCAAAGCAATTTGGTTCAGAACAAGCTGAACTCCTTCGAAGATTAAACTTGGAATGATGTGAGACCAAACCTAACCCTGCAGCCGGCATGGTGGTAGCTGCAAATAGCTCTTGCTGAAGGGTGCTGGGAGAAGACCAGGGATCATAGGAGCCCTCAATATGGGTTGCAAAGTATGCTAACAAACAAAACAGAAGAACAACCCAAAGTACAACAGGAAAATGGGTAGGACAGCAGATTGAGATGAGCTCTCAGGCAGAAGTTCTTCCCTGTGAGGATGCTGAGGTACTGGCACAGGGTGCCCAGAGAAGCTGTGGCTGCCCCATCCCTGGAAGTGTTCAAGGTCAGGCTAGACCTGGCTTGGAGTAGCCTGCTCTAGTGGAAGGTGTCCCTGCCCACGGCAGGGGTTTGGAACTAGGTGAGCTTAAGGTCCCTTCCATCCCAAACCAGTCTGAGATACTGTGATTCTATGGTATCTTTCAATCCAACTGCTGTATTTTTTAAAGCTAGATTTTTAGCAGATGTTTCCTGAGTGCATGCTGCAAATGAGAGCTGGAGATGCTAAATGCAGGGGCTGTGCTTTAAATTGTTAATCCCGCTCCAAATCCATCAGCGAGGAGCGCATCTGCCAAAACCAGTTGACTCCCTGCTGATCCCATCTATCTTTCATGTGACTCCAGTGAAGGCAGCCTTGGTGGCCACAGTGCCGGGATGGGACCTGTCATTTCTCCTCAGCCTGCAGGAGAGCCGGTGAGGAGTTTGTTAAACAAAACACATCGCAAGCTGTTATCTTCTACACACATCACCCAGATTAAATGGCACTTAATGGAATAATGAACCACGGGGAGAAACATACAAGGAAACGTCATTAAATCTTGTTAAAAATGAATAAAATTCTGAATTGATTCCCATTAGTGAATGCAGTGGTATTTCACATATCTTTAGGAGCTTTATTATGCATTCATGCATAATCTGATATAATGATGGCTATTTTCCCCAAAACTCCTTTCTTCCTAATAAAAATGAGCAGGACGAAAGATCTGGTATTTTACTCTCACATGCCTTTTTTTTAAGCATTATATGAAATATTTAGGCAATGTCTTTTGCTTCTCATGGTCATGCCCTTATTGTGTCAAGTCAAATTAGTTAAGTATACAAATAAGAGTAAACAAAGGTGACAGATAAATGAAACACATGGTTACCAAAGTGTTAAAGGCCCCTTATGTACGGTCTATCCATAGGTTCCTCCATGTGCTCCTCCTATGCAACCCTGCAAGAAGATGGGAGGAAGAAGGAAGAAGTTCCAAGCTTCAACCAAACAAGTTCCTCAGAGGAGCAGATGTGTTTGCCTCCTGCCTCTTACTTTTTCTCTCTCCCTACCTTGGTCACTTTATGCTCTCATTAACACTGAGTGTACATGAAGTAGAGCCAAGCAAACAGTAGAAAACAAATCTTGAATATTCATATTTAATAATATTTGGAAAACACCAAGGGGAAGAAGTTCCTGCAAAGTTTGGGCCTCATGCTAAGAGCTGGAAGAGCACAGCACAGGAACAGTATGAACTTTGAGTGTGGTTAGCAACATGCAAGGGCTTCGTGACATAACCTAAGAGAATTTGGACTGCAAATTCATCAGCATAAGGACCAGACAGACAAGTTTGTGCAGGGCCCAGCACTTCTACACTGTGATCTCAGCAAAGATATTTGTCTTAAATCCAAAGTCTACAAGAGGCTTGAATGCATTCTTTTTTCTCTATTTGTAGCCCCTGTTGTGGGACATGACCGTGTTCTGCAAGATATTGGACAAGCTCATTGCAAAAGGTGCCTGAGAAAAAAAAAAAACACCAATAAATGGATATATGCAGACAGATGGAAGAGCAAAAAGTAGCAAGGAGGCAATATTGGTCAGCATGTTAAACAGGAATCAAGACATGATAGACAGCGAGACACCAGCTGCTTAGCTGTTTTCAGGGTTTTAATAATAATAACAGGCTTGTTTTGCATAAACTGGCTGTGTGCATAATTCATAGATGTAATAAGCTGATCATTAGGAAAAGTCTCAGCGCACCTCCTAGCTGCATGTGGTCAGGCTGAGGTATTCAGTCTGGATCACGGCAGAGGAGAGCCATTAAGGAGGCCTGTGAAAGAGGATAATTTATTCTAATTCAAGAGACAGCTTGAGCTTGACCCTTTTGTGTTCACTCACCTTGAACACAGACAGTTGAGCTTTGCTAGCCTGAATTCTCCCTGAAAATACACTTTTCCCTCAAACCTTCCCTTCCAGGAGCGCTTCAAAACCTCTCCCTGACTGCAAATTCCAGGTTTCTGTTGGGCCACTTAGGTTTTAGCAGACATGCCCCTTTGCTTCAAATTCAAGCTTGGCTTGGTTTGGAGCCCAATTGCAAATGAAGGATCCCAGCTTTACTGCTCTTGAAATGATGGACAAAACAGCACTGATAAACGTTGGTCTATCCACAGCCGTACTGGGAGAAGCTTCAGAGAGCCAAGGATCTTTAGCAAAGGCATGACAAGAGCTGAATGTAAATTAGAAGTGTTCAGATACAAATTAAACAGCAAGGGTAATTAAGCCCTGGCTCTGCTAACTGAAGGCGGTGGTGAAGCCTTCACTACTTCAAGGTGCTCAATCAAGGCACTGAGTTTTCCTAGAAGTTGTTTTATTTGGGGTAGTTTATTAGACTCAGAGCAGCACTCCGCAGAGGAAAACCTCTTGGAAGTCAAGCTACCTGATTTTATTTCCTCCCAGCCTTAAAACTGACTTTCTGACTTCTTCGTTTCATATTTATGATGCAGAAACATCAAAAGGCCACGGCTCGGTCAGCGGGAATTGTGTGACTGTGAATTGTAGATTCCATAATCACATTTTTGCCTCTAATTGATCCTCAGACCGTGAAAAAATTTGCAGGAAATTTCGAACGAGGAATATGGTGGGGACTTTTTCAATCTGTTTGCAGACAATTTGCAAACAGAAAACCTTGGCAACATTGGCTGAATACGTAATTAATGCTGTGATTTATGTGCCCGGCTGTAATTTCTGCCAGCCTCCCTCCTCCATGTTAAACAATTTGGGAAAGGAATTACTTGTTTTACTTCATGCTGCATTTTGTTGGTCCTGCTGCCTCTCATCCTGTGGTCTGAGATATCCATGTGTGGAAAGGATATCTTTTTCCAGGGGGAAATAAAAGGGGGATATAATTTCTTTCCTGACTGATATGTGCAGAGTAGACATCTGGTTCTCCCAGGGGGGCTTTAAGTGTATTACCCTTTTTTCCTGCCACAGACAGTGGCTAAAGTTGCTCAACATCTCTGAGTAGCAAAGATGCAAGTTGACTTGTGTGTCATGTAGATGGAGCAAGGTATTACTAGCCGTGCATGAATATAGTGGTATTTCCATTGCAGATAAGTTTCCAAGCTACATTCTCCTCCAGAAACATACTTTTAAATCACTAAATCCCCAAATTCCTTTTCTCCCTATTTTTGGGGTTTGGATAAGGAAGATAGGTGTTTGGCAATGCTCAGGAAATGCAGGGAGGAGGCACACTGGGGAAACAAGGATGGATCTTCCTCTTTCCCCAAATTTTTGTAGGAATCCAATGCATGCCTGAAGATTGGAGGAGTTTCTATTGGTTTTCTATCAAGCCAAAAGTGCCTTCAATGTCTCAAGGTTATTGTCACAAGGTCTTTAGCCTGCTGGAGCCAGTATCTACAATTCTGGGCATCTCTCCTTCCCTGGATACATCCCTGGGAAGATTGGGACCAATATCATAACATCTGGCTGCATGAAGAAAAGTGAATTCTTATTTTTCAGTGGAAAACCCCCAAATTTCTGAAGAAAGGGAAGGAGGGGGAAAGGAAAAGAGCCCTTTTTCCCCAGTCACTTCTTCCTGGTAGAACCAGAGTATGACTGATAGAAAGAGGTCCAGTCTTGATATGAAGACATCAAGCAATGGAGAACCTACTACAGCTCCTGAGAAGGCTTTACTTACCCAGTCATCTAATGCATATGTATTCATTCTTCTTCTACCTTAAAATAGGGACAATTATAGTTCCTGTTTCTTACAGAGCTCTTGTGAACCTGAAGTTATTAAGGTCTGTAATCTCAAAGCCATTACAATCTTCTGCTTTTCCACCACAGGAAAGTGTTCTGCTCTCTATAGCACAGCAAATGGTGCTGTCTCCAAAGCATCCTTATATTCAGGTGAAAACAAAGATGTTCAGCTACAGAAGGGGTGCCAGGAATTGAGGCTGCCAAGCACAGCCAAGCCAATTTATGCTGACTGGCATGTCATGATCTTACTTCATATTCCAGAAATCCTTTATTTCACACAGACCTTTTCATTAGACAATCCCAAATTGCTTCATTTATGGGCTTTCAGATGGAAAACCTGTGACTGTAGACACAATGAGGTCCTCTCCTGCGAAGACACTGATGCCACTGGCTTTCAATGGACCATCTGATGGGAAAAGTCATCTCCAGACTGAAAACTGCAGTGTGAAGACATGTGCTCTCCCATCACACCTCTGTCCCCACCACATCCCATCTTTGTTGAGCATGTACCTAAAATAAGCCAATGCAAGGAACATAAATACCTGTGATGAATCTCAGCCTTTTAATAAAGAAGCAGCAGGCAGACCCAAAATTCTGCATCCTTCCCCAAAATAAAATGGTTTGATAGGGAAATAAATCCCTGGGGTCATATTATCTACTCTAAAGTTTACGGGGAAAATCCTGGGATGATGCGATTTGTCTGTCAAATGAGAGCGAAAAGGAATAAATATCCTGAGAGCGAAAACTATTATCCTTTCAGAAAGTGACACCAAAGCTGTGATTTACTCCATGCGTGGGTGCTGAGCCCCAGCAGCTGGGATTGAGGTGAGATAATCCTGAGAAATACCTTTAAAAGAAGGGGGGGGGGGGGGGGGAAATCCCGGTAAAGCACCATATCCACTTT